>JACYXH010000812.1:1640717-1725963 GCA_026745465.1 Lota lota | reverse complement strand
TGTATGTAGCTCGCAGCACCTCCTTCCATTTCCCCACTTCCTCCTGGCCGCCTCTAACCATTTCCCCTCTCTCATTCGTACTTCCGCTCGCTCCTCCTCCAACATTACCTCCACACTGCCGCAGTTCAGCGAAGGCAGCATTATGTACTGAGACTCTCTCTGTCTCCCACTCTCTCTCTGTCTCCCTCTCAGCTCTATCTGATAGTCTGCCTTCCTCACAAAGGAAGCAACTCCCTTACCTTTTTTCTTTTTTGTATGTGTGTATTGTTTCCTTTTTTTCTTCGGGGGGGGGGGGGGGGGGGGGGGGGGGGGTGGGGTGATGTATAAAACATGGAGCCTCAGGTAGAGGATGTTGGGTAGGGAGCCATGTCCCCCTAAATGGCCAGCCCGTGTGCATGCGCCTAACACTTCACTGAGCAATCTGTCAACGTGTCAGCAACACATGTTTTGTAAAAAGCCTCTGGTGGGAGCCAGGGGAAAAAAGGCACTCCTGCCAGACCGGAGAGGAAATGCTTTTTTTTCTCCCTCGCACCCACCTCTCTCTCTCTCTCTCTCTCTCTCTCTCTGTCTCTCTGTCTCTCTGTCTCTCTCTCTCTCTCTCTCTCTCTCTCTCTCTCTCTCTCTCTCTCTCTCTCTCTCTCTCTCTCTCTCTCTCTCTCTCTCTCTCTCTCTCTCTCTCTCTCTCTCTCTTCTATGCAGTGGATTTTCTATTGCTGGTGCTCAGGTCCCAGGGGCCACCTCTCCCAGCCCACCACCCCCACACCCGCAACCCCCGCTATCAACGCCCCCCCCCTTACCACATGCACACACATACACACACATGCACCCGTTGTCTGCACTTCAGAAATTTGAACTGGGGACCCTCAAGGGGCTTTGCTTAGAGGGTGGGGGTTGGCTAGGAAGGAGGGGCTCTCTCTACCTCTCTCTTTTTTTACTGAGCGTATGAAATTGTGAAGGTATATTGTGGCAGGTCCCTGAGCGGTCTTTTCTAATACCTGAGTTTCTGGCGAAGCTGGAAATTACCGGCGGCCCACCCGTGGGACGGCTTTATCCACACCAGGAAGGGGAGCAGGGCTCAGTAGGGAGCGCGCTTAATGCATGGCTGAAATAAAAGAATTTCTGAAAGACGGAGAGCTGGAAAGCTAGCTTTTTTTTCTCTCTCTCTCTCTCCCTCTTCTTCTTCTTCCTCTTTCACCCTCACCTCTCCCCTCCTGGTCTCCCTCTCCCTCTATCCTCTATGCTCTCCCCCGCCGCCACCCCAGTCTCTTTTTGCTCCCCCTGTAGTATAGTTTACTACTCTATGCCTTCTCTTGAAGGGTTCTAGTTTAATAAACTTTCAGAGGATCTTGCCAGAGCAGACAGCTAGACAAATACCCTTGTGTGTTCTCTTTTGTCAGAGATACAGCTTTTTGTTATGTTCTTGCAAATTTGATTCCTCCCTCTGTCTTTCGTCTCTCTCCCCCACCCTTGGTCTCTCTCTCACCCCCTCCCTCCATCTCTCTCCTTCCCTCCCTCCTTCCCTCCCTCCCTCTCTCTCGCTCTTTCTGCATTTGTCTTCATCTCCCTCATCCTTCGTTCCTTCTCATTTTATTCCCAGTCTCTCTCTCTTTCTCTCACACACATACACTGCACACACTACACACACTACACGCATACACAAAATCAAGCTCTGTCTCTTGTGGTTGAGTTTATTGTTTGGTCTGTCTTCACGTTCTCCCCCCTCTGTGCTCCCTTTTGTTTTCTCTATATTTTGTTGTATTGTGTGCAGAGAGACCAACATACAGATGCAGTGCAGACTGTTTTGCCCTGGGTGAAGTGTGCAAGCATTCACCCTTGGTGTCTATTAATCAAAAACACATCCATCCAACCCAACCACTCATCTATGCATTGTATACATAACCCAAATGTATAAAACTCAATCAGGCGTTATACCGCAAATTGCAACTACTGTGTGCTGGTTACTGGAGTTGTTGTTTCCTTCTGCATGGCATTGACCACAACATTAGTAATTAATTACGACAATTCATCATAACCATCATATATATTGCAGTATACAAATGTGGCCTTTTCCTTTGTATCCCAGACATTGAATTTGTATGGATGATTTATCTTCAGTTTTTTTTATAACCCCACAAAAAATCAACACAAAACCACAAAAACGATGTAGCAGGCACCCCATTTCTCTCTCTCTCTCTCTCTCTCTCTCTCTCTCTCTCTCTCTCTCTCTCTCTCTCTCTCTCTCTCTCTCTCTCTCTCTCTCTCTCTCTCTCTATCCCGATGCTCCCTTCCTCCCTCTTCTGCTGTTGGTAAATAATTCAACCTTTTCCCTTCCCTTGTAACAAGAGTTGACCTTAATAGGAGAGTGTGGTACCTGTAGTCGGGATAAACAAGGACGGCCGGCAGCCAGTGCCTGGGAAACAGAGGGATTTGGGCTTCGCCGGGGCAGAGTAATAAGTCGTTTCCTCCTGAAAAGGCAAAGAGTTGACGGTCTGACACTAATTAAACCTTATAGGATAAAGGTTATCTGAGGCCTGGCAAAGCGGAGCCGGGGATGCGTCGCAGGATGCTGCCTCTGCCGAATCCTAATCAAGAGCTCTTATTAAAGCACTGTGTGTATGGGCTCATGTGGTGTTTGTGTGTGTGTGTGTGTGTGTGTGTGTTTCTGTGTGTCTGTGTGTGTGCGTCCTTGCTATCGGGTGATTGTGATGTCTTGGTGCTTCAGGGGGGCCAGCGGTGCGTATATGCTGACAATTCATACAATAGAAGAAAGGAGCTCTAACATATTTAAAGCCCCCTCCGTGTAGATGCAAACTGGTACCACCTCCCTGCCTCCTCTGTAATTAATATTTAAAACCAGAAATAAATACCAGAAGAGTAGCCTCTTTTTTGCATTCCTAGTTTCCTCTAGTCATAATACCATGTTTTTAGAGACCGGCGTCTTTCCCACCGCAAGCCGCTTATAGTGTGTGTGCGGAGGTGTGTGTTGCTGTGCCTCGCCTCTGCCTCGCTCACCTCCAGAGAGATCTACCCAGGGTGCACCTGTGACTGAGTCACCTGACCCCAGCCTCAGCAGGGAGGCACGGGTGCCATGGCTCATGTTTTACAAATTACCCAGGGGACCCAACACCACCTCTGTGCCCGTATTTCCTCCCCGCTGTATGCATAGTTCATGGGATTCTGCTCCCCTTGCGGCTCCTCCCTCGCACAGACAATGGAGAGCCACGGAGACGATGACAGTCACCCGGCTCACCCGAGGACGCTAAGGAAAATACAAATGAAGGCACCGCTCTGACCTATCGCCTCGCCGCTTGTTTGTGCTGCTGGATGTACGCCGGTGAATAGAAAATCTCCCAGCATGGATCCTGTTACCGGGCGGATAAGACTCCGCTGGTAATCTCAGAACATCTCCCTTTCTCGTTCTCAATCTATCTGTCTCTCTCTTTCTCTTTGCCTCTCTATCTACCTCTCTCTATCTCTGTCTGGCTTGCTTTCCATTTATCTTTTATCCTTCTCTCGCTGCCTCTCCGCTTCCCTCTCCCATGTCTCTCTCACTTTCTGGTTTTCTCTGGTGCTCTCTCTCTCTCTCTCTCTCTCTCTCTCTTCCTGACTCGTGAGCTGATTTGCTTAATCTCTCCATCGAATGTAATTAAAGGTCACCGTATTTGTAATTTTTCACGGCACGAGATGTAGCCTTAGACAGCTATTTCAGGAGTGGCATGGTTTATTTTTGTATTGCCTGGCCATCGTGGTTGTTTGATGTTTATATATCAGTGTTACAGTAGTGGTTTTTGCATCATCACAGTAGTGTGTCCTCGATAGACCGATAAAGGTCCTCTAGTCTAGAGTAGTTAGCGGAGATGGATGTTGCTGTCAGTAATAGCTGATAGGTCGAGGACTATTACACTATTCTCAATGATTCTAAAATGGGTCCATCATCATCATCATCATCACAGTTAGAAGCTGATTGTGATCACCATTTGCTGCCCCAGCCCATGTAAGCTTGTGTTTTTAACATTGACACTTCGTCATTTTGCGACAGAGATCTTTGAAAACAGGACTGCAAAATTAAAATGAGACAACTACAAATGTTAGTGCTCCAAAACCATCCTTCCAAACCCACAATAGGACCAGTGCGGG
This sequence comes from Lota lota, assembly GCA_026745465.1. Classification (NCBI taxonomy): domain Eukaryota; kingdom Metazoa; phylum Chordata; class Actinopteri; order Gadiformes; family Lotidae; genus Lota; species Lota lota. The sequence continues at coordinate 1,721,826 of JACYXH010000812.1, read as the reverse complement.
ATAGATAGCAGGAATCACAACCCTAGATGACATCAACAGTAAATGCTACCAACACCAACAACGTCAGTCAGGGATGTACAGCAATAGCTCATAAGTCATCGGACAATTTTGTTTCTGAATGTGGCGCTATCTGTTGAGCCGCGTCTCTTGGAACATCGAGCGAAGATTCTATGAACAGATTTTGTTTTCAACGTGATACCGGCACACTGGGCGTGTGAGATTTATCTCGTCAGGTTTTCCAGTATTGAATGAATGGTAATTCATGTGGGGGCCTCGGTTGTCATATTGTGTTGCTCTCCCGAGACGGACAGAAATAGCTTCCCAGGTGACAGTGTGTAGCTAAGTAGATGGTAACTAAGCCAAGGCGCGCTAGCTTGGCTTATGTAAATAAAGGTTGTGGAGCTAAACATTGAGGTAGAGGTTGGGGAGGTGTGTGTGTGTGTGTGTGTGTGTGGGGGGGGGGGGGGGGGGGGGGGGGGGGATGGAAGGGGAGGGGGGTTGCATAGGTTAAAGCAAAACCTGCTTGTATACTTGTTCAATTGGGATTCTGCGATAACAACCATGGAAGTTCTTCACTTAGTATGTCAACATGCCAACTTTTTCTGTTGGGTGTATACAAGGATAGATGTATTTTCTTTATTTTGTTCGCAGCTGATAAATAGATAAGCAGGAATAAATCAATGTGTAGTGATGAATGAATAAGTAAAAATGGCCTGTAGTCATTTTCCAGTTCAGACCTCATATTTCAGCCCTCTTCTGCAAAATGAGGATAGAGCAGGTAAGAAACGACCCCAGTATGTGTATGTGTGTTTGTGTGTGTGTGTTTGTGTGTGTGTGTGTGTGTATGTGTGTGTGTGTGTGTGTATGTGCGTTTGCGTGTGCCTGTGCCTGTGCCTGTGTCTGTGTGCGTGCCTGGATGTTTTTTTACTGTGTTTGTGTGTGAGTTTCATGTATGTGCATGTTTGTGCATGTGTGTTTCTGTGGGTTTGCGTGCGAGCGCGCAGTAGGCATTTACAAAGTACTTACCAGCATTAAGACACTGTTGATGAGCCGGCCTGGATGCCGGCAGAAAACAATGGAGATGGGAAACCAAGCAAACCCCTAAATCTGTCTGCCATTTGCCGCTCGCATACTGTACACACATGTCATGAGTACTCTGGCACTGTTACTGGGCCAGGAAAGTGCTGGTCTGGGGCCGTGGCTATTCTCTAGAGACCCCCCCCCCCCGTCTACCTCCCATCCCCTCTGCTCGGCTCTCCCTCTTTCTCCTTTCCTGTGCAGTGGGTGTGTGGGTACACCGTGTGTGTGAGAGGACAGCGTTGCACAACATCCTCTTACACCTCTCGCTTCGCCCGAGAGGGAACTTTAAAAACATAGCCCTGCTATTATTACAGAGAGAGAGAGAGAGATAGAGAGAATGAGAGAGAGAGAGGGAAAAAATACAAAAAAATTGAGAGACTATGATAATTGCATCAGGGGGGGAAATAAATCAGGCAAAGTACAGGGAAGAAAGTAGAAAAATCTCGCCGTGGCTTTGTTACTTTTTCTGTTGGTTTCATTTGTGCATTGATCCACCCTTCCATCTGTCCTCTTTTTCCATTGCTCTTTCTTTCTCTCCCTCCCTCCCTCTCTCTCTCTCTCTCTTTCTTTTGCTTGGATTTGGGAGTGGATGAGCCGTCTGGCTGTAACAGAGTGGGGATGAAGATGTTTATTCATCTGGAGGGTATTAGAGGCATGATTAAGGAGAGCAGGGAGTAGCGTGGCTGATGCGACGTCTGCAGCGCTTGCTCGCAGGACGCCCGGCCAATACTCTAGGAAAGAAGAAACGGAAAGAAAAAACCTTGTCGGGAAATTGGAATCAATCTGTTGGCGAGGGATAGACATTTAAAGATGTCCTCCCTTTACTTTCTCTCTGTCTGCCTCTCTCTGTCTGTCTACCCCCCCACCTCCCCCACTCTCTCTCTCTCAGTATTTTGTCGGCCTCCCTCCCCCGGCCTCGATGCTAAGCTAATTATTAATGAATGTGGCTTCTGTTGAACCTTGGAGAGGTGTCAGCGCTCCAGCCACCGAGGGTTAGGAAATCTTGACATTTAAGACAGGGATGCATGAAAATACACCGTCTTGCTTGAGTTCATGCTTGTTTTCCTCCTCCCCTCCTCCCCTCCTCCTCCACCCCCCTGCCCCCCATTCTGTTGTTCTCTCTGAGATGCGTGTTGTGTTCTCCCTCCTGGGCTGTCTTCCGTTGTTCCAACACTGCTTAGACGGGGCAGCGTTGATGAGATATCAAATGGAGTCAAAGTGTATTAATCAAGGGAGCCAGAGGTCAGGGGTCAAGAGCCACAGTCAATTGTCTGGTTGTTATTTTTCTGGGGGGGGGGGGGGGGGGGGGGGGGGGGGGGGGGGGGGGGGGGGGGGGGGGGGGGGGGGGGGGGGGGGGGGGGGGGGGGGGGGGGGGGGTTGGGGGTTGAATGGGTTTGGGTTGAATGATGCTGAGCATCAAGCTAGAATGCTAATGCTTAACAATAAGCCGTTTGTGTTTCTTTCTTTATTTTTTATTTTTATTTTTTGGCCCTGCGAGACATCATATTACAATAGCTTTACTGACCTCCTTTATTTTTCTGTAGGCCTATATCCAGAAAAGGTGGGAGTCAAAGTGTCAGAAGTAATCTATACACACATTCATTATTTCCCAGTATTTATAGAGGTGCTGCAAGGTACATTCACTTGATTAATAAGAATTAGCCCTCTCTTTCCCCTGTATTCAGTGGGTTCTGTGCGTATTTTAAGTAATGGATAGTCTCTTTTTGAAACATGCAGAGCAAACCCAATTTTTAATGAAGCAGCCATACAGTAACTCAGCATATTTCCATGGCACACTTTTTTAACCAAAGTTGAAAACACATAAATCAAATTTCCTTGAATAACTAATGATGCAAAAAAGGAATACAACCATGCAAGTTGAGAGAGAGAGAGAGAGAGAGAGAGAGAGAGAGAGAGAGAGAGAGAGAGAGAGAGAGAGAGAGATAGAGAGAGAGAGAGAGAGAGAGAGAGAGAGAGAGAGAGAAAGAGAGAAGAGAGAGAGAGAGAGAGAGAGAGAGAGAGAGAGAGAGAGAGAGAGGAGAAGAGAGGAGAGAGAGAGAGAGAGAGAGAGAGAGTGTGTGAGTAGCGGAGCAACAGTACAGTGTAAAGCTGCAGCATCTCTCTCAGTGGCTAACTGGCTGGCTGGCTGACAGTCCATTGGGCCATGTGCCTGGTCTGCCGCAGTGCATAGGGAGCACACACACATACGCATTCAATACACACACATTCAATACACACACAAACACACAAGCAGACATTCAATAAATGCACACATAACCCCTCCTTACCCCTAGCCTATTGAAACCCAACCCATCCCACACAATGGGGGGGGGGGGGGGGGGGGGGGGGGGGGTGGGTTGGTGGGTGTTACAGTGAGACAGGTTGGTGGGTGTTACAGTGAGATAGGTTTTTTTGGTGATGCAGTGAGACAGGTTAGTGGGTGTTTCAGTGAGACAGGATGGTGGGTATAGCAGTGAGACCGGTTTGTGGGTGCAGCAGTGAGACCGTTTGGTGGGTGTAGCAGTGAGACTGGTTGGTGGGTGTAGCAGTGAGACAGGTTGTGCGCGGCCCTGCTGGGAGACAGATTGTCATCCTGCTTCCTCCTGGGAGGCTGGCGGTGCCTGCCTCTCGGGCCAAGACGTGGGGAGTCGCCTCCTTCCTGTTTATGCCCTCAGTGTACCTGACATGGTCAACTGTCCTTCCTCTCCACGCCGCCGGCCCCTCTCGCTCCCACACTCAAAACAGATCCGCACGGATGCCCTGTGTCTGTGTGTGTGTGTGCATTCGCTGCTCTTTTATGTTTTATGTTTATCGGTTTGGGTGTATGTATTGTGTGTGTATTGTTTGTGTGTGTGTGTGTGTATGCAGCATTTGTGTGTGAATGTGTGTATTATTTGTATGTGTATGCATTTGTGTGTGTGTGTGTGTGTGTGTGTGTGTGTGTGTGTGTGTGTGTTCCGATCTAAGTCTGCTGTAGTGCTACATTGCCAGTTATCTTACGGATGAGAGGTGACGGGCACATTACTCAGCAGGGCCCTCGTCGCTGCCATATTTCCATCGTTTACTAACTCTGGTTAAAAGGTTTGGTCGGGGATAGACCACTCATTGCCAAGGGGAAAGATCCTGTATTGAAAACAGAACAAAGCATTTGTGTTAAATTGTACTATAAGCTAGGTTGTCATTCATTTTTTTGTTATGTTGAAGGACATTGATGTGAGGGGTGAGGTTGGGGGGTGGGGGGGGGGGGGGGGGGGTGTGGGCACAAGCCTTCCGTGATGGTGGATGAAATACCTCTCTTCACTCACTCTAACTGGATATAAAAGGGGAAAAAGGAGAAGAAGACGAAGAAGAAGGAGATGGTGAAAAGGGCCTGGTAAAGGATGATTGGCCGCCCTACTTTTCCCTGCTCTGGCCCTCCATTTGTCTACGTTTCCTGGGACACTGCTCGGGCACACTGAATTCTGGGACAGTGACCAAGTGCTCCTGTCTGAGCTGGGGGACATGGCTAATGTGGACAAAGTAGTTGACAGTTTGCTGCTTCCCTGCCGTTAGCAGACAGATCCAGGGTGGGGGGGCGGGGGGGGGGAATAATGGACACCCAGGCGGCCGAGACAGGACGGCCACTTGACGTTCCAGCTCTCCATGTGTTGTCAGAGCCTTGTGTGTAAAGAACCCTGTCTGCCATTTTTTATAGTTTTTTGCTGCACGTCAATGGCCGTAGAAAACATGGTGTGTGTGTGTGTGTGTGTGTGTGTTATAGCTAACCTTTAGTCGCTTTAGCTATGGTGATGAGGAACCTTCAAACTTTTCTTCTTACAGTTTGTGTAATACTAGCTGTTAGGCCCCACCTCCTTTTTTTTATTCTTTAACGAAAATCGAAACAAAAACGTATAGTTTGTGACAGGTAGACAGAGAAAGACAGAGAGAGAGAGAGAGGGAGGGAGGGGGATACAATATACACAGGATCCAGCATTTACCCTCTGTCTACAATAACGATGTTCATATTATGAAGGTTATTTATTTATTTGCTGAGTAAAACTTGTCAGTTTTATGTGTGTAAGAAACACCACGCCTGGTTTGCCGGCCACCTGGCAGCAGCTTTAAGAGCTGCTGTGAATCTCCTGTGTCCCACTTTGACTGGATGGGATGGGTCTTTAAAACACAGCGATACAAGCAGAGGCTGCTGGGCTCGGAGCCTAAACACCCGGGCCTCTGCTTCCAAACAGCTCTGTGGTGGGTCCTAGGTCCGCCCGAATCATTCACTCATCTGAGAAGACTCTGGAATTAGCTCCACACAAAAAACATAGAAGAAAAAAAAAATCAAATAAACCTGCCTTTTCTCATTTAAGACCCTAACCCTAAAAAAAACTAAATCAGAGCTTGAGCTAATCAAAAGCATCTGCAAGCCACCTCCTATTAGATCTTAAGTGGTTATGTCATGAACATCGCAGAACATGGAATTATGTTGTTCACACACACGTTGCAATTTGGGCGTCAGAATATGAAAATGAGTTAAGATGACACATGTATGGTCTCAAGGGAATGCCACCATATTTTTCTCCCCCCCCCCCCCCCCCCCCCCCCCCCCCCCCCCCCCCCCCCCGGATTACTGTAAAAAATGAAAAGAAATGAACAACAACACATTAACCCATCCCTCTCTGAATACGAAGTGGGGGTCATGGTGTTACATCAGACGACTTGTCAGACGACTTGTCAGCTTTTTGTTTATTCAATGAATCCCCAATCCCCGATGTGCCACCAATACAGTCACACAAACACATATCTGATGACAACCCCTATGTACAGATCTCCGCTACAACAAACAGTGAGATAGGGGGGGTTTGGCGTCTGGAAGCGCAGCCATGCTTTGCCATCACGAGAATTACATTTTTGAATCAAAGTCGCTGAGCTGGCAGTGGACTGAAAGCAAAAGCACTCTCCCAGTAAGCTAGTGTCCTGAAGCTGGATGAGAGCATCGTGAAACAGGGGAGATGTTATGCTGAATCGCTGTCAGGCACAGATAAGGTACCTAGAACTCTTATCAGGGCACTGGAGGCAGAAACAATGATTTTTGCCATGTTACCTGGTGTATTTGGTTGGGTAAAATACCAATCTGTATTTTGAATCCACATTGCTTTTTTATTTATTTATTTTGCTGTTACTTTTTCATTATCTATGTATTTTATGTGTGGTTAAACAAACTTGTTCAGTTGACTGAATGTGAAAATGTAGATGCCTTAAAGGAAAAACAATGTTTGGCCTTTAATTTAAAGTACACAATTTAAACAGTGCTGTTTAACAGTCCATTTTCAACATTTAGAACGCATTCACATAATTCTTAAAATCTACATTTCGTTTCACTTTAAAAGGCAAGCTTTGAAATCATTGGTCATATTTACCCTTATTGTTGATATAGGTAAAATATATTAAATAAGCAACATTATGAAGGGTTTCACAGTCGTGTAAGTGTGTTTTTGTTTACAGAAACAGCAAAACTATCCGGTGTGATATTTAAGGCTCTTATTTAAACAGATATATTTACATATACAATATATTTATTTACTCTGCACCACACTGCAGAGTGTGGTGCGCATAGAAAACATGGAAGTGTTTGAAAGGAGGAGACAACTATTTTCTTATCGTTTTGTGAACTCAAACCCAGTGACAAAATATCTTAAATTCACTCCTTGTTGGCCAAAATACCAGTTATAGTAAAGAGTGCTTTGCAGATGTCATACACATTTATAGCTATGCAAAAAACACATGAGTGGTTTTGTTCCATATAGAAGACCTTAAAAGAAATCTACCGAGGGGAGAGGGGGAGAGAGAGGGGGGAAAGAGAGATCGAGGGAGAGTAAGAGGGAGAGGTGGAAAGAGAGGGAGAGGTGGAAAGAGAGGGAGAGAGAACTCCCAGGGAGAGACAGGCCCTAAGATGGAGGTCTTCCTCCCAGGATGTGACAGGCTGTTGGCTGGAGGATGCTCAGGAAGGCCTTGGCAGAGCAACAAAGACAGCCCTTCAGCTGCAGGGTGTAGTTTTTCAGGCCCCAGCATCCCCTTTGGCAGCGGCACAGAGAGCGCTGGCGTGCACAGGGCCCCCGGCTCGAGAGACAGGGAAGTTAGGGGCCGTGCTTTTATTTACTCAGGCTGCATGGGCCTGGGCATTTCTTGTCTGGGTGAAGGAGGGAAAAACAAGTCTCTCCCTCTCTCTCTTTCCTTCTCTTTCTCTCTTTCTCCTTTCCTCTAGAGGTCTCCTGGGGAAACAAACACTTTCATCTGCTGTTGTTCACACACTTGTCTTGGCCATGCATTTGGATCTGTTTACTGTATTGCGTGCATATGTGTTTGTGTCAGTGTGTGTTTTTGCGTGTGTGTGTGTGTGTGTGTGTGTTTATGATATATTTTCCTGAACATGCATCTTTAAAAAAAAAAAAAAACGTTGAAATGCAGACAGTACCAGGCTTAAAAGTTTACCCTAATTAGCAGGCTGTTAATGACCAAATCCAATGGAATACACTTCTTTATATATTTTTTGCATCCGTGGCAATTTCACAAATGTAAGAAATTGTTAGCACCAGCTTGAAGTAACATACTGTACATCCACTTTGTTGATAATTGCATTGCTTCAAGTTGCTTGCTTCAAAAAAAGTGTATGCAAGCTATTTTCTTTCTTTTGTTGAACAGTAATTGGATACTATGGATGCCAAATTTATTAAAGTAGTTCAACGGTCCATGTATAACTTTCTATCTTTTCAAAGATCAATTTGTCTTAGTGCACAGCATGAGTTCCGAGGATATAAATAATCAGAATTTAGTTATACATTGTAATGATGTTTATCTGTCAGCTTTGTATGTCTTCAGGCAAAGGCATGCTCATTTATAACTGTTTCGAAAAAAAAGAAAGCGAAAGGGAAAGAAATCTCATTTTGTGGTGCATTACAGGCCCATTTGTTTGTTTGTTTTATAATATTGTCTCGGAGCCAATGTGTTTGACTGTAAGGCATCGGCCGGGGTCATTCTTCTTGCACTTGCTCTTCATCTCCCATACCCTGGGAGGCTGTGGGAGAGAGGGCAGATCCTCCCCCTCAGTGGAGGAGGGCATCCCACCGATAGCCCAACCTCCCTGCAATGAGAGAGAGAGAGAGAGAGAGAGAGAGAGAGAGAGAGAGAGAGAGAGAGAGAGAGAGAGAGAGAGAGAGAGAGAGAGAGAGAGAGAGAGAGAGAGAGAGAGAGAGAGAGAGAGAGAGAGAGAGAGAGAGAGAGAGAGAGAGAGAGAGAGAGAGAGAGAGAGAGAGAGAGAGAGAGAGAGAGAGAGGTTTGCTTCTTGAGTGAGATGTGCGTTCCGAGAGGGCAGCTTGCCAGAGGAGGGAGGTTTCCGGGAGAGAGCCACGGTATGGAGGTGGGCTCTCAATGTGCTGCTTTCAGCAGTTTGGAGGGGCAAAGGAATGGCCTTCGACCCCATCTGTTTCCTGAAGATAGGCCCTGATGGAGCTAAGTGCTCAGATAGGGCATGTTATCCTGGCAAAAGGGCAGATCTCCCAGTAAAAACAACAGAGTGGGAGAGAGGGAGGGAGGTAGAGAGAGACACTTGGATTTGTCAGATGAAGAGAGCACAAGCTAGGCAAGATCCTGGAAAGAGTTGTGTAGCTTTTCCTTCGTCCCTCCAATAAATCTTTTCCAGTTTCCTCTTGTTTTTCCCGTCCTCAGTTTTGGCCTTTTGACATGAGTCTTTTTTTCAGGAAGGGGGTTGGGATTACGCTGTTTTATTCAAGTGAGGAAGTTCACATAGTTTAGAAGAGACAGCGGGATAAGGTGGCCTGTGACCTTTTGAACTGTTGGAAAGTGGTGTTCTGTGTTTTCCATTCATATCTCTGTGTGCCGCACTAGAGGGGCGACAGTGTTTCCATCTGCAGAGGGACACATTCAAACAATTAGAGTGTGGGGCGGGGGGTGTTCTGCATTGCCTGATGTCCGCTTGTCAGTTGGTTGCACCTGTTTGTCCTTGGGTGAGGTCGTTTAGCAGCTTGACCCCCCCCCCCCCCCCCACACACACACACACACACACACAGACCTCCTGCACATGGCAATTTTAACCATTCAGCATCAGTTGCCTTGCGGCTCAGCAGAAGCCGTTCTGATGCGTATGATAATAATACATGTTCTCTAATCTGATATATAGACTGATGTGCATGAAGGGCCATGCCTCGCAGAAATCATCAATTCTACACTCAAAGGCTTTATGCTAAAGGGTATGCATTGCCGTGGTTTAAATTGCATATTTAATCTTCCCTTTGAGCCTTGTGAACTGTTTTCCCTGCTTCTTTTCCCCAGACATAAGGTCATTTGAAGGCCTCTTATTAAAAAAAAAACTGGTATTGTTCAAGAAAAATAGAAATGTTCTAATTTACCTCATGTAGAGCTTACATCTTTAAGCACACCCATGCCTTGTGTTGGCTTTAAATGTCAAAGAGATTGCATTTCGAGTCACAGTGGGCTAAGCTATTACATGGCCACATACAAGGTTAATTGTACTAAAAGTATTTCCACTTTGCCTTTTCTCTAATTATACTGAATTGCACAATTAAATATAACTTTTTAGATAACACCTAAGGAGATGTAGTGTGTCTGAATAGGAAAAAGAGGTCTAAGTTTCAGAGAAATGTAAATTCATACACGGCTACTGTAGCATATAATTACATTGAGGATTAACTCTGCAATGGTTCACCTTTTACTTTTCAACAGAGTGAAGACAAATGAGCTCCTAATATAATCTGACAAAACACCTCTCTCTCTGTCTCTCTCTCTCTCTCCCCCCCCCCCCCCCCCCTTCCTTGCCGCCCCCTCCTCCCTCTTCCCTCCACCCTATCTTGTTTCCTCTGCAGACGGAGCAGATATTGAGGATGACCCTTTATGCTCTTGGCCAGCCTCGTCCCCCTCCAGTAAAGACCAGACTTCTCCAGGACACTGCGAGGACTATGATTTCGGTGAAGACGAAGGCGGCCCTGGCCTGCCGTACCCGTGCCAGTTTTGCGACAAGTCCTTCAGTCGCCTGAGCTTCCTCAAGCGCCACGAGCAGAGTCACGGCGACAAGCTCCCCTTCAGCTGCACCTTCTGCAGCCGCCTGTTCAAGCACAAGCGCAGCCGAGACCGCCACGTCAAGCTGCACACCGGCGACAAGAAGTACCACTGCGGAGAGTGTGACTCCGCCTTTTCCCGAAGTGACCACCTCAAGATCCACATGAAAACCCACGCCTCGAACAAACCCCACAAGTGCCCCGTGTGCCGAAGAGGCTTCCTCTCCTCCAGCTCCCTCCACGGCCACATGCAAGTACACGAGAGGGGCAAAGACGGCAGCAGGGCCGACGACTGGAAACTGAAAGAGACGCGTAAATGCAGCCGCTGTGAGGAGGGCTTCGACGTCCCTGAGGAGCTCCAGAGGCACATCGCCGAGTGCCACCCCGAGTGCTCCCCATCGGAGGACGGAGGCCTTAGTGCCGCCCTGCAATGTATTTACTGCCATGAGCCCTTCAGTGACGAGGGCACTCTGCTGACCCACATTGATCAGGCGCACAGCCGCGACAGAAAGGGCCACAACTGCGCGATCTGCTCGGAGCACTTCCTGTCCGTCGAGGACCTCTACGCCCACATGGACATTCACCAGCTCCCTGAATCCAGTAACCATAGCAACAGCCCTTCTCTGTTGACTGTGGGCTACACGTCCGTCTCTAGCACAACGCCAGACTCCAACCTCTCTGTCGATAGCTCCACCATGGTGGAAACAGCTCCGCCAGTGCCCAAGACGAGGGGGAGGAGAAAGAGAAGTGCCCAGCACACATCTGAGATGGGAGGACGTTCCTCCAAACAGCCGAAAGTCTCTTACAGTTGCATCTACTGCAACAAGCAGAGCTTTTCCAGCCTGGCTGTTCTACAGATTCACCTGCGTACCATGCACCTAGACAAACCAGAGCAAGCCCATACATGCCAGTTTTGCTTGGAGGTCCTGCCCTCATTATTCAACCTAAATGAGCACCTCAAGCAGGTTCACAATGCAGAGGACCATGCAGCCCTGCTAGCAAGCCTACCCGATGCGCTGCTTCAGTGTAACTTCTGCCCTGAGGTGATGGGTGACCTCAATGCCCTACAGGAGCACATCCGCTGCTCCCATGGCTTCCCAAGTCCTGTGGCCAAGGAGAGCAATGCCTTCTTCTGCCCCCAATGCTTCATGGGCTTCTTGACTGAGACCACCTTGGAGGAGCATGTCCGGCAGACTCACTGTGATGGGGGAAGCCTCCGCTTTGACTCCCCCTTGGCTGTTACCCCCAAGGAGCCTATTGTTGAGGTCTACTCCTGTTCATACTGCACCAATTCCCCGATCTTTAACAGTGTTTTGAAACTCAACAAGCACATCAAGGAGAATCACAAGAACATTCCACTGGCTCTCAACTACATCAACAATGGAAAGAAATCACTCCGAACTCTCAGTCCCCACTCTCCAATATCTGTTGAACACGCTACGTTACTGAAGCAAGGCGGCTCCTCTCGGACTACCAGTGAATTCATCTGCAACCAATGTGGTGCCAAGTATACTAGCCTTGACCTTTTCCAGACTCATCTCAAAACTCACCTGGATGGTCTTCAGCCTCAACTCACCTGTCCACAGTGCAACAAGGAATTCCCGAACCAAGAGTCCCTGCTCAAGCATGTCACCGTTCACTTCACTATCACCTCCACCTACTACATCTGCGAGAGTTGTGACAAGCAGTTCACCTCGGTGGACGACCTGCAGAAGCACCTCCTTGACATGCACACATTTGTGTTTTTCCGCTGCACCTTGTGCCAGGAGGTGTTTGACTCCAAGGTTTCCACCCAGCTTCACCTTGCTGTGAAACACAGCAATGAGAAGAAGGTCTACCGCTGCACCTCCTGCAACTGGGACTTCCGGCACGAGACGGACCTGCAACTGCATGTCAAACACAGTCATCTGGAAAACCAGGGCCGCGCTCACCGTTGCATCTTCTGCGGCGAGTCCTTTGGCACTGAAGTGGAGCTGCAATGCCACATCACTACCCACAGCAAGAAGTACAACTGCCGATTCTGCAGCAAGGCCTTTCATGCCATCGTCCTGCTGGAGAAACATTTGAGGGAGAAACACTGTGTGTTTGAAGGCAAGGCCCAGAACTGTGGTGCTAATGGCTCTACAACGGGCGTTGTGGAAGGCCAGCCTAAAGAAGATGTCGAGCTACAAGGGCTCCTGACAAACAGTCATGGTGCTGGAGCAGTGGGAGCCACTGTAGTGGAGTCCCAGAACAGCCATGATGGAAGTGAGGAAGAAGTGGACACAGCAGATCCAATGTTTGGATGTGATATCTGTGGAGCATCCTATACAATGGATTCCCTTCTCACCAACCATCAGCTAAGGGACCATAATATCCGCCCTGGGGAGAGTGCAATGATGAAAAGGAAAGCAGACATGATCAAGGGAACCCACAAGTGTAACGTCTGCTCCCGCACCTTCTTCTCTGAGCCAGGGCTGAGGGAGCATATGCAGACCCACCTCGGGCCTGTCAAACACTACATGTGTCCCATTTGCGGTGAGCGTTTCCCCTCTCTGCTAACCTTAACTGAACACAAGGTCACCCATAGCAAGAGCCTGGACACTGGTAGCTGCCGCATATGCAAAATGCCACTACAATGCGAGGAAGACTTTCTGGAGCATTGCCAGATGCACCCAGACCTGAGGAACTCCCTGACAGGCTTCCGCTGTGTTGTGTGCATGCAGACGGTCACCTCCACGCTGGAGCTCAAGATCCATGGTACCTTCCACATGCAAAAAACAGGAACCATGTCCACCAACCATCCCATTGGCCGCAACTCTGCCATCTCCCAGAATATGCACCAACATCATCAGGCCCAGAAGCTCTTCAAGTGTGCGTCTTGCCTGAAGGATTTCCGCTCCAAGCAGGACCTGGTGAAGCTGGACATCAACGGACTGCCATACGGCCTTTGTGCATCCTGTGTGACGGCGGCAGGCTCTAAGAGCTCCAGCCCCACAGTGAATGGAGGAAGGCAGCAACATCATCAGCAGCAGCAGCAGGGCGGAGCCACTACCCCAGCAGGGATCACAGGTTCATGGGTCCAGGGGGAGAGTGTCAGCCCCGGGGAGGGAAAGGGCAAAGGCGCTTCTTCTGCGTCTTCGGCCTCCTCCACGTCCTCATTGTCTGCAGCCAAGACACGGTGCACCAGCTGCAATGTGAAGTTTGAGTCCGAGGCCGAGTTGCAGAACCACGCGCAGACGGTGCATCGGGATCAAGGCGGAGACAGCAACAGCGGGCAGCTCCGGACCCCCCAGGTGTCCCCCATGCCCAGGGCCAGCCCCTCACAGACAGAGGAGGTACTTGTGAACCTATTTGTATGTTATCATTTCAACAGAAGATGAGAATATTGTCGTTAAAAATATTGTGTACGATTTTACTTTAGAGGTGTATGTTGTGTTTATGGAAAACATCTTTCCATAAATGTCCATCGTTTTTTCTTCTTTTCATGTACAGAAGAAGACATACCAATGCATCAAATGTCAAATGGTGTTCTACAGTGAATGGGACATCCAGGTTCACGTGGCCAACCACATGCTGGGTAGGACATCTTTATATTAGTCCTTTTTGTCCTCTCAGGAACCTCATTTATTTAGCTGCGCACACCTTCCATATTATTAGAATGGAGCATCAGTACATTTACTTTAAAGCTTGTAACACATGATGAACACAATACATATTGTGTTCATGTTTACAATCAAGCAAACACCGTTAATCAGATATTTAATTGCAAAAACATTTCAACAATAATTTACTGAAATTAACTGAAACAGTTAAACAATATAGTACATTTGTACACAATATGTTTCAGAAATATATTACGCATTTGCTTTTATTGTATGAAATTGATAAAAACTAAACATTTGAGTTTCCTACCCATGTTTTGATCATATTATCTAAAACAACTACTCATCATAATACACCTTCACCAATCATCTTGATTATTGTTTGCCTACAATGTATTTGCATGTTTCTATGTCAATTGTTCAAGAATTTCTACTGAATTTGCATGTACTCCCATTACAAAATATGGGAACTCTTTTGTGTTGGAAAATGCATGAAGCCATTCACATCACCAACAGTAAGAATATTCTTTACTGCTTTGAATTTTGATTTTGCTGTTGGTTTGCTAGTCAGTACATACTGAGCTTTTAATGAAGGGGGATTCACTGGATTGCGTTACAACTATAGCACTCATACACTCAAATTGAAGGTTCTTGATATACAAAAGATATCGATTGTGCACAGAAACACAACAATCCACAATCATTCAGTCCGGTGAAAGAGACTTGCCTCTCTCTGCATCGGTATCCTAAACAAAGCCTGTGTGTGTGTGTGTGTGTGTGTGTATGTGAAGCAACTAACCTCCGTGTTTTGAAATACATCTTCACTTTTTTTTCCCTCCCATCATTTGTATGCAGGCTGAATAATTTGTAGCAAACAGAAAATTGGAAAAAAACAGGTTTTCTTGCCTGCAGTAAGTAGGCGTCTGGATTCCATGCTCTCACCTTCCCTTTATTCATTCATTTATTCAGCTCGTTTGGCGGCTCTTTCATTACACTGCATTATCTGTTGTCTTCAGTGGGAGAGAGGAGTCCATTGATCTGGAACCAAGCCGCCTCTCTGTTTGGGACGCGCTTCTAGGCGCAGGTGAATTTAAACACGGTGGGCAATTCTATCAGGACCGCTAGGCAATTCTATCAGGGACACACTGTTTGTGCATAAACAATCAGAGGCATGTGATTTGTGATTTCGATGCTGCGGTGTGTGTGTGTGCAAGGGGGGAAGGAAAGACGGGGCCGGGAGTGTGTAGGTGCGTATTTTGTATTCATCTTTTGCGATCTGCTCTCCCACTATTCAACTGGGGGGTGCCTAATACTACCTTTCTCTTGCTGAAAAGCAGGCAGGCGCGGAGCACACTGGGAGGGTAGAAAACAACCCCCCTACTGGTTATTTTATGTCTTTCAGCCACACACACGCACACACTTTCCCCCCATCATAGTGGAACCCAGACAGCTTAGGATATAACGGGAGGATCTGTGATTCGGTTATTGTCTGATGTCTTACTTTTATGATTTTCAATCATTTTTTACTTTGAAGGTGAACTGTTCGTTTCATAAATTCTTTTGTTTGCCAATTTCAAGGATTGTTGCCAATTGCGTTTACATTTTGAAGAACAGAAAGAGAATGAATAGCAACAAATCAGATGAAAACGGGGAGGCATCATGAAAAGATGACAGTAGAGATTGAAAAGTAACATCCTGCTGATCACAAAATCCACCATAGCTAAGATATTCATAAATATTTTATATTCTTCATTGACCGTGTTATTTTTCCAATACCATGCCAATTTGTAATTGAATTGCTTCGTATTCAGCAGTGTAGCTGCCTGACGAAGAAGAATATGGCAAAAGAAACAAAAAAATCTAACCAGCCTGTAATTACCACAAAGCCTATTCGGGCCAAACGCTCAGGAAAAAAAAAGTGCTAATTTGGAAAAGCTCTAAATACCTTCTCTAGTGGAAAAAAATGAAAAGGGGACACTTTCTCCTTTTAATGGCCATCTGCACAGGAGAGGGGAAACAGGGGGCTGGGGGTCATCTCCGCTCAGCTGTCGGCGTTATTAGCGTAGGTAATGGGGCAGACGCTGGATTCATAGGGGTGTTGTTTTCGTCCGTGCCCGCGCCCGGCGGTGTCAGCTCACACTGACAACTCTATATATAGTGATGTGGCGTGACATAACCGTAGCACTAAGTGTATGGAACAACAGAACCCGAGCCCAGACTCTCTCAAATCTCCCCCCCCCCCCCCCCCCCCACCACCACCACCACCACCAGACCAGGTCCATCTCAGTGTTAGCCTTTTGTAATACTATAGTCTCCCAAAGCCCAGTGCACTCAGCCTAGCCCCGGTGTACCTAGCCTCAGTACCCCCACACTCCCTCTCAGCCTCCCGCTCTACCCTGCCCAGGGTTGGAATAGGGGAGAGCTCGTCCCTTCTTGTTCAACTGCCAGTGCATTTCGATGCATGGGATGGGCCTCCACATTCTCCAAGGGCGGTGCTTTCCACGAGTTTCGGACCAGCTCCGAGCTCGGCACTCATTTCTGGTGGCTAGCTTAGCCCGACACTTAGCATGATAATGGTGGTAAATGAGATGGTGAGAGGCAGCCATAGGTACAGAGCGCGTGTGCTGAGGACCAGCCCTCGCCAAGCCTGTGAACGGCCCCATGTGTCTTAAGATGGGGGCTGCAGCCTGCTAGGGCCCAGATGGATCAGTCCACATTTGCTGTACAGCTGGTCGCTATGTTTGGGGACCTGGTGCGATACTCCTATGGAGAAAAAAAATGATATCGCCACCATCCAAGGAGCAATTTAATAGCAGGCCAGAAGACAGCTGGCCACTCTTTAGTTTGGAGTTTTTTTGGCATGGCACACTTACAGAATTGAGGGTGTCCGATTATTCTCCAGAGGCACGCAGATTTATACAGCTTTCAGCTGTTGTATTTCATTACCATATCCTATTCCTTTTTTTCCGTCCTTTTGTTTGAGATTTGTTTTTTTTTTGTTATCCATTCCAACGACTACAACATTTCCTAACTAAGCGTATCTTTGAGGGAGTCAGACATTTGACAAGAACCTTCGTAGTGTTTTTATTGTCAGACGAAGCCTGCTTCATTTTTTTTTCTCAGCGGGGAAATCGGACCCCTGCTGGGTTTCACTTTGACCCCTCCGTGAACTATGACATAAGTAGCCTCAAGGGGGGGCACCTTTGTCCCATTTATCACACTGTTTTCAACTATAACATCCCTGTGTTGACTTCAAAAAAACAAATTAAAAAATCCCTATAGGACTTTTAAGAGCTTAAGTGCTCTCCTTTTATAGGGTCTTAAGGGTGGGCTAAGGATGTGGTATGAAGGGCTTAGTTTGGCTTTTGTTATAATGTACTTTGAGTCTGGTCTCCATCTCCACCGCGCTCCATTTCAATCTGCTCCAGCCAATATGGCAGCGATTGGAAGGACAACCATAAGCAAACAAACAAACCGACAAACAAATCCCATCCCATTCCAGAAAGTGCTCCTCTCTCTTTTCGTCTCTCTTGCTCTTTTTTTTTTTTTCTGGGGTCACCTCTACAAAATTTTGTTGGGTGGGTGACAGCACCGCACTCCAAGCCAAGTGAGGGCGGAGCTTGCTCACGCCAAGAGGAGCCGGCGGTGGCCCGGGCAGCCCGGTCGGGGGGAGGGGAGGTGGGGGAGGGCACTGGAGGGGTGGAAGGGTTCGGGGGCGGAGAGGGAAAGGCACATTTGCTGTACAGCTGGCCGCTCTGTGTGAAGCAGGCACTGTGGGCCGCACTAGAGCTGGGAAGCAGTGTGAGCAAGAGGCCTCTATAACCCTCCTCCAGCTTCTCCTCTCCTCTTCCTCCCCTCCTCCTCCTCCTACTTTTTTCATTCGCGCTCTCTCGACCCTCTCCGTCCCTATTGCGACACCCATTTCTTTATAGCCGTTTCTCTCTCATCTCTCTCTTTCACTCTTCCCATCCCTCTGTCCTTCGATGTGCCTCTTTCTTCTTCTAGCCCTCCCTCTTCCCATAGCTTCCCCTTCTCTCTCCTTCTATCTCCCTCTTCCAATAGCCATCATTCTCTCTCTCTCTCTCTCTCTCTCTCTCTCTCTCTCTCTCTCTCTCTCTCTCTCTCTCTCTCTCTCTCATACGCTGCCTGCTGGGGGTGAATCTGCCCAGGAAGCACGCCACTACCACACTACAGTATTGAAAGCTACAAAATTAAAACTCACTTTTTTGTGTTTTTGTGTTGCTTTCTTACGGCTAATCCTTGACATATTCTCTTGGTCTGGGGAGCAGCTTGGCCAGTGTGTGATGATTACATGGTCTCTGTGTCTGTACTCTGTACCCTGGTGGCAACTCATTTACCACCACATTAAGTGTCTTTCTTTCTGTGATGAATCGGAAAAAGAAAAAAGGGGCCTGTAGTCTTCAACGTTGTCTTTCCCCTATCGCAATCATTTTTGCTATTCTTTTATTCTACCGTCCCTCCATCTCCAAACACCACTCTTTGTTTTGTAATCAGTCATCCATAGAGGGCCTACATATGCAATCTCTTAACAAACGCATAGAGTGCTCTTCGTTTCTTTGACTCTATAGTGGGACGGAGGGGCGGAGTCGGAGATGATCATGACAGGAAGTCAACATGGGTTCCGGGGATCAATCTCGCTGAGACAATAAATCAGGGAAATGTTGCTCGGACCAGCCACTCGGAAAAAGCGAGAGGAAGTGAGGCGTGCTTGACACTGAGTGTGATTTCTCTGTGCTATTATTAATTGGTGATTAATAATGCCTCTCCATTCGTTCGTTAGCGTAGTCACCTCCCGTGCAGCCGAGTGTGTTGCTGCTAATATGCAATTAAGCGCACCTTCCTGCTCGTTACATTATACGTCTGCCTGACTAATGTGGCGTCCATGAGGAGAATAGGAAGTAGAGTGCACTGCAAAATGGAGGAGGTGTGTGATTGAGTGTGTGAGAGAGTGTGTGTGTGTGTGTGCATGTGTGTGAGAGAAAGTGTGTGTGTGTGTGTGTGTGTGTGTGGTAGACGGGGGGCCTCGATCTGTACATTTCTCACATTCACCTGGTAAAAAAAGGTGTACAGAAGGAAAAAGAGAAATATATTTTGTTTCCTTACAGCAGTCTCTCTCTGTAACTTTGGGCATATAGCGTTGAATGTTCTACAGCATTGCAGTAACAGTGATGCTCCCCTCAGTGTTTGGTCTTCTTCTTGTAAAACAGAGGCAATTGACATGACCATGGGGAAGAGCTGTTGCTAGGCCAGACCAGCCCTAGTCTGATGTAGTCCTTATCTATTGATTTTCTTGACATTTCCCCACACCTCACAGACTAGGCCAACATGTGAGAAAATATCTGCCGCTCTCAGTTCATAGGGCCTGTTTGTACAAGCTCAGAGGGAACATTTGCGGCCCCCCGTACTGCATTGCAATCGGTTGACAGACGTCACCATGGCGATTCAAGGGGACACATTTGTTATGCATTATTTTTATTTTTTATTTTTATTTGACAGGGATACTTAGCAGTGTTGCATGCGTCGTGAATGACCAAACCAAGCACAGAAATGCACCATTTCATTGTGATGTAACACTGTAGCACTTTGTTCGCAGTGATGCAGTATCTAACACACGATTCACTGTTTAATTTCAGAACCCCCCCATGTCAGGCTAGTTGGAAACTCGAGTAACCCGAATAGAGGTAGGAGCTCTTGCTGTGTTCCTGGCTACTGTTTTATTGATATACAGGAGGGACGTCTCCTTTAGAGTGTTAATGCCAACCCCTTGTTCTGAAGTGCCCCATGAATACTGAATGATCAGAATTAACCTCTGCATTACTCTGCCCTTACACTCCGCCACTCACCTCCCATCCCTCTTACACCCATACCTTAATCCCCTGGGGAGCATCTCCTGGATGTCACCGGGCCCCAGTTGGCTACCAATGGGGGGTTTGCTTAGTAGTCTGACTGAGAAGGGTGGTGGTGGTGGTTGGGAGAGTGTGTGTGTGTGTGTGTGTGGGGGGGGGGGGGGGGGGGGGGGGGGGGGGGGGGGGGGGGGTTGAGAGACGAGGTGAGGGGAGGTGAGGTGCAAACAGACAGCGCTGCCATGGGTAAAGGTCACCACCGCAACTCACACCGGTGGGACCCCGGGTTCCAGGCACGCCCTGGAGATGTCTGTCGGTCGCGGGGGCGGTGGGGTGGGGGTGGTGTGAGTGGTAGTAGTGAAGGATGCCAGTCATGTGCAAAGCCTGGTGTGGCTCTGGTATTGTGCTGAAGACCCTGCCTCAGACGTGACTGTGTGTATCGCGTTTCTCGTCTGGTGTCTGCTTTCGGCACGGCATGGGAGTTTACTCGTGGCTACCGGCGGGTCGTATTTAGTATTGAAATGCAAAACGAAACGCAAATCATTTATCGAAAAAAGTATTACCCCCCATTTTTTTTAACTAGGAATAGTGTTTGTTTGGTTGTTAGTTTTTTATGTGGAAAAGTACAAAGTTAGCACGCACTAACTGTGTGGTAAACTTAGTGTTCATGGCAGAGAGAGAGAGAGAGAGAGAGAGAGAGAGAGGACGGGTGGGTGGGTGGGTAGGTGGATGGGGGTGGAGGGCCGAGCACTGAAAGGCCCCCCAGCGTCAAAGCCTTAATAATCATGTGAGCAGCGCTGGACTTCATTACCCTCCTGTTCGACAGGCCGAGTGCCAGCCTGGATTGCTGGCTGGCTGTGGCAAGGTCAACGGCGGAGGAAAAACCAGTTACTGTGTTACTCTGGAGCGGACTGAAGAGTGCCGACCATCTGTCAGCTCGGGCCTGCCATACCCGCAGAGCAAATGGACACGGGCGTCCAGAGGAGAGGCCACAGACACCCATAGAGCTAAACCCACCGAGCATAGCGCTGTGGTATGGACACGGAGCCAGCCAAAGAGACTGGGCCCCGATGCCACTAAAAAAACCCACACACATATCTGAGGCAGTGCGCACGCACGCCCGTGGCACGCACACACATACGCAGACACACACAAAGACGTACACACACATGAGATAAGGCTAATTCGAAGAAATTTGGCAGCGAGGCTTTGCGTGTTTTCGTGTGTTTTTTAGTGTCAGTGCACTGTTGGGCCCCCTACTGTTCAGAAGTCCAGATGGCAAATCATTTGATACAAAAAAAAACTTGGTAGAAGTCTTGCCTGGCTTGCCAACAGTAAATGTTTTAATCATACTGTTCTTTTATGGTGACAAATTTCACACAGAATGCGGATTTTGAAAATGTTTTATTTGCTCTAGAAGACAACAGTACATATAAATGCAGCTAGCTACCCCAGTGGCCACTCTAGGTGGCCAAAAAACACATTTCCCAGCATCCTCACAGCAAGCATCTCTCAGATGTTTCCAGACAAACACACTACAATCCGCAGTGCGCCAGCATTGTTTTTCCAAAGCCCTCTCCTCTCAGAGACGGCAGCCTTGACGTTTCACCTCACCAGGCTGTATATCTACGCATCGACGGACCAGTCTGTGAAGACCTTTACGATGCCCTCTGGCCTCGGAGTAGGAGCCCCGTGGAATGTTCCAGAGCTCCTCTTAATAGGTTTCAGGTGCTGTGGGCCACTGGCCAGACCCCTACCATCACCACCAGCACCACTGGTGTGTGCGTGTGTGTATTTTTGTGTGCGTGTGTACGTATGCGTGTGTGTGCGTGTGTGCAATAGCAGTCAAATCACCTACGGTTTCTCCTGCAAGTCATAGACGGGCAGATCTGTGAAATGGATACCCATTGTGATTTACAAGGTAGAAGACCTGTGGTTTACTTGGTAAAAGACCACTTTGGAAAAAAGAAAGAAAGAAAGAAAGAAAGATGGACAGACAAAATAGATTATTTCAACCAGCCCGTCCACGGCTGCTAAAACTAAAGTTCCTGGTAGTGCTTCTCCTGCGCTGAAAGTGCCGACCCCCCCCCCCCCCCCCCCCCCCCCCCCGCTTTAGCATTAACACACACTCCGGAAAACAGGGACACACACCTAGGGCACCCCCAACCCACCATCCTGATCCCTACCCCAGCTTCATTAATGGAAATCGCACAGGAAGTCCCTGGATGAAAGCTTTATTAGTCATAAAGCATTAATGTTGATATCATTGCTTATATGTTTAGCTGGTGTGGAATAGTCATGGAGGGACAGATTTAGTAAGGAATTAGTGTACCAGCACCCAGGGTTTAATTGAGGGAATCTTTTGTCATCTTGTTAGGGCGAGATAATGTGAACATTGCATGCTTCACAGGTAACCACATTACACATCCCCCTTCTGTAATATTACTAACTCCGATACAGTTACAGATTATAGATTTGAAAAACAGCGGGAAATAATGATTGCTATTTTTTGAGAAAGTCATAGAAAAAGAATGGGAAATAATGAATGCTGTTTTTCGTGGAAGTGACAGAAGAATGGCTGATTTAATGCCGTCGCCGTTACTGAATCTACCAAATCTCTACGGCACGGATTAATAGAACGGATTCATCGTGAGAGAAATTAACCTTTTTTTTCTTTTTGTGTCTCAAACGTAATTACAACTCAAGCATAATATTACGGTAATGTTCTCGCCAAACGACACGCACACACCTCCTCCACCTCGTTTCTGTTCACGGCGTCTTTGCGCTTCGTCGCCTGAGCGTGTACATGAAGCCGACGTGGCCCCCTTTTGTCTCTCCATTTGTCCCTGACGCCGCCTGGAGACCTAAACCTTAAGCCACTCGCCACTCTGATTAATCTTTAACATTTATAATTACTAATTAAGTTACTAAGAGACTTTTAATGTAGTCCTCCTTCAATCGGAGAGCCGAGAGGACAACAGATCATTAGCTTCAATAATGAACGCGGATGAGACAGATAATGGCCTGTGATAGGTGAACACTGACAGTTATATTAAATGAGGTGGGGGAGGGGCGGGGGTGGGGGAGGTATGAGGAATACAGTGTGTGGATGCGGAGCGCCGCTCCGAGAGAACCCGCAGAGACAGTAAGGTCGAGGTTGTCCCACAACTTCCAATGAAGGTTGGCCACGCGTTGCCAAAGTTTTACATTCTGAATAAATAAAATCGTTTTTTGGTGAGGTTTTCAGTTTAGTTTTAGCTCTCAGTTGAAGAACATAAATCTGTAGGCATATATTTATTTTTATTTTTTATTTATTTATCCAGTTTATAACATTTTAGTTATCCACTGAGGTATGGACTTAATATTTGTCTATCTATTAGTTTCCATACTTTTCTGTAATTTATTTATCTATTTGTTTGAGCCTCCCTACCTCCCCCCCTCCCCCCTCCTCCACCACCACTTCCTTAATGTCCTCAGCGCATCTCATTACCTGCATCACCACATTAGCCGGCGGTATTATCATCGTATTGCCTCTAAGTCGTCGCCCATTAAAGGACCCATTTCATCTCTGTGTTTTTTTTTTTTATATTTTTTTCACCTTAACAACAACGACAGTTCTCCTGCTGAAGCCCTGGCACATTCAGCGAAGATCTCCCCACTTTGGGAGACGGTGCTTATGCCATAATGATTATTATCATTAGGAAGATATTAATGTGGCTGGTGTTTGTGACCCAGCTGCTCATCATCATGGCCTGGGCTTCCTACCTGGGTAGGCGAGAGAGGGAGAGAGAGACATAGAGAGAGAAAGAGAGACAGAGGGCTGCCAAGAAAATGGACACGGTGCAGGGCGGACAACCGCCCACCTGTCCAGAGGTTTCTAGAGGTCAGTGGAGGTCACGACTATGTCCTCTCAGACGGACTATTAAACACGGAAGAAAACAAGAGAAAAAGTGGAACTGTTAGGAAAGTTGAGACGGAGTTAGAGAAGGAATGGATGAATGAACCCAAGTGGTGTTTAAAGCTTGGCCCCACCTTGTTAAATATCTCGTTTTGGTTGTCATAAATATAAACGTAGGTTTCATTCACACTCACATTTCATGCTTTCATTCTCTATAGACTTGTTGACCACTTTATCTTTTAAGCACTTAAGCACTACAGCTGCATGATTTTGGGATATTTTTTCATAATTCAAACAGCACTATACAGAGACATATTTAAACACTGTGCATTTGTATTTATATTATTTGAACGGACATTAACGATTAACAATACATAATCCCTTTGATTATTTAATTGATGTTGCATTGAAAGGCTAGCACTTAAGAGTGAAACAGAAATTAGAGCGAGTGAGTCAAAGCCTGTCAGCATTGCATTGTATTACTGTAGCACTGTGCCAGTATAGCTACTGTTGCGCTGTAACATTGTAGCGCCATAGGACTCTAACAGTAGCACTGTAGGTATTTAGCATTGTAGCACTATAGCACTGTAGCACTGTAGGTATTTAGCATTGTAGCACTGTAGGTCTATAGCAGTGTAGCACTAGAGCACTGTAGCACTATTGGTCTATAGCAGCGTAGCACTATAGGACAGTGCAGCACTAAAGTACTGTAGCAGTGTATCACTACAGGACTGAAGCACTACAGCACTGTAGCACTATAGCAATACATGACTGTAGCACTCTAGCAGAACCGGACTACATAGCACAATTGCGGAGTAGGACTGATATTCGTATGCACACAGGCAGACAGCAGCGTGATGCTGAAGGCAGTCTGGCTCAGTCTTCTCCTCGCTCTCCTCACTTTCAAATTGCTGCTTCATTAGGACTTGGAAGAGAATGCCATGGTTACATTTAATCAAACCAATCTCTATAGCAGACCCACACAATCAATCACAATCCTTATCCAATATGCTCCGTTCTGTAACTACAACGCTGGCTGGGAGAAAAGTCAATTACAAGCCTCCTCTCGCTGCTACGCGATACGGATTCTGCAGTTGTTTTGTACGATGTGTAAGCGCCTCGCGTGCATCTGGTTTACAGCTTTTTAGTTCCCCCGTCACACACACACTCCGGCGCTTTTATTGTGAGAATGACATCGCAGATCGGCAACAATCAATTGAACTATTAATGGTATTGTTCTGCCCTCAAACCTTTGAGCGGTGAGCTTGTGCATCTTTCATATGTTTCACTGTCTCTCTCTCGCTCTCTCTCTCTATGAAAGCATTTACATTGCGTCTCAGTGGATGCCCCCGTTTCCTGCTCTCTCCCACCGCATACTCATTTATGAAGATGTGAATGCTCATGTGCACATTACACGTATATAGTTATGGGGCAAGAAGATTCATATTTACACATGCAAAACAGACTCTCTCTCAATCTCTCTTCCATGCACGCAACAACAAACACACACACACCCGGGCGACACACATATGCAAATACAGTCACCACCACTATTGATGCTATTATGGAGCAACACTCATCACATCTCTCTCTCACCACCATCATTCTAGCCCGCCCACCACCACCACCACCCCAACAATTCCTTGTACTACCACACACTGAACCGTGCGTGTGAACGTCCAGGCTAGCACACACATGCCCCTAATGCACCCGCATGTGTGCGCTTGCGGGGAGGCAAAAATACACACAATAACCCTGACACACACACACTCGAAGACACACACACTGACACACACAGACAAGCACGCACACATATAGGCAGACACACACACATGCTCACACATAGGCAGACACACACACCAGTCACACAGAGGCAGACACACACACATACAGACACACAGACAAACATGCACACACATAGGCCGACACACACACACACACACAAAGGCACACACACTCACACATACTCCGACACACACACACACAAACGCAGAAGGTAGCTAGGTTGGTGGGGGCCGTGGCTGCTGTTCTACCGTGCGGTCCCAGAGTGACTCCGGGGGCCCGGCTGCCAGTTGTTTGCCAGCGTCTCCGGGTGGAATTCATTCAAATTAAAGCAGCGGAATGAGGCCCAGGTCCCAGAATGCCTCGTCCCTCTCCTTCATCAGCATTCCACCGATGAGAGTAATTAAAGCAGAAATTAATTCTGCTGTAAGCAGAGGAGCCGCAGAATAACTGATATTAGAGGCTGGATGATGAATGCTTGGCATCAAGGAGGGTCTCTCGTGGGAGGCGGTGGGGCTGGAGGGGTGTGTGGTTGTGGTGGTGGGTGGGTGGGGGTGGGATTTGCAGATCTTCCTTTATTTTCATTCGTCTGTTCGTTCTTTCTTTTTTTTCTCTTTCATTAGTTGTCTTTCTTTTGTGTTTCTCTTTATGTCTGTCTATTCCTATTTTTTGTTCTTCTGCTCTTTCTCTCTTTTCCCCCTCCAGTCCTTTTCTCTCGTTACTCCTCTCACTGTTATGTGTGTATGTCTCCTTTTCTTTCCATGAATCCATTTTTTCTTTCTTTCCGTATTCTTTCTTTCTGTATTCTTTCTCTCCTCCCTTCATCCTCTCTTTGCATGTATTGAGTGGTACGAGCCGCTGTGCGGGATTAGCTGTGCGCTGATAAAACCCTCAGAAAGCACCTGAGGACGTTGTCATCGCTGTTCCGGTGACAGTATTTCACACGCTGCCAGCTTTTGGTGTCGTTGTCGCCAGGCGTATTAGAAGCGCACAGTCTAAATGGCATCAAAGAAAACCGCACAGAGGTTTTCGGCTTTTTTATTTTTTATTTTATTGACACTTCATGGGCAGACAGAGCTGCACAATTATTAAATTTGACTGCCCGTGTGAAGTGGAGCAGCACAGGCTATAGCGTATTATTATTTCGAGAACCTTGAAGCACTCTGGATAATGTGATATTCTACCCAGTATAATTTAATGATCCGTCGATGTCCCCCGACACCTTATTTTTGGAATAGCACGTCTTTAGCAAAAACAGTCACACGACCGAAAGACAAACAACTGCACTTGCGAAAACACGGAGACACTGTCTTTCTTCAGGCTGTCAGAAGAAGGTTTAGTTATTTTTTTTATTTTTCCTTTTTGCTTCTGTTCTTTGAATCAAATGGAATTGAACAAAGGTTAGCTCTTTGGGGCTTTATGATAATGTGATATACAATGCTGCCATGGAATTTGCCAAGGCATGTCTTGGTATGGTCTGACGCGGAGAGAAGGGAAAAATGGTAATGATGTTGACCTCTGCCACCCCCCTCTCCCCTCTCCCCTCGCAGCCCACCCCTCTCTCGTATTCTGCCCTCTGGGTAAGAAGCCCGAGGATGTAATAAACAATAGATAGATTTGTCTTGTTTGTATTTCGACCGGCGCTGTCTTAATGATACCCGAGACTGCTCCTTATTTTAAAATGTAACAGCATCGCGAGGCCCTGCAGGTAGTTGCGCTGCCATTTTAATTGGTGTGTTTAAAGACTATCTTCATCATATGCAAATGTAAGACGGTCTCGACAGCTACTGACCACCATTACGAATTTAAGAGGTATGTCTCGGCTGCATCCAGGCAAAAGCCAGGGTGAAACATTAGAAATCCTTAAGGCCCTTTACACAGAGAGAGAAAGAGAGAGACAGTGGTCGAGCAAGTGAGAGTGAGTGAGTGAGTGGGTGTCAAGAGAGAAAGAGAAAGGAGAAAATCAGGGGGGTGGTCCTGAGAGACTAAGGCTGAACCCCACACATTGATGTGGCCAGGTTGGGGGAGTAGAAAGCTGGAAGTAAGCCTTCACTGGCACTGCCCACTGATCAGCCTTAAAGAGACAGCTGCTGTGTCTTCTGTGCGGATGTGTTGAGTGGCTGCTGCCATTGTTGTTGTTGTGCTGCTTTTAAAATACAAAAGTGCAAAGGATATAACTGCTTTACAGTGCCGGTCGTTAAAACCTATTTGTCTTTCTGTACAGTGTGTTCCCACAGTTTCTCTATACCGCCACTCTTTGAAACGTTTCAGTAGTTACTTTTCCTCCTTGTGTGTGTGTGTGTGTGTGTGTGTGTGTCTCTCTCTCTCTCTCTCTCTCTCTCTCTCTCTCTCTCTCTCTCTCTCTCTCTCTCTCTCTCTTTCTCTCTCTCTCTCTCTCTCTCTTTCTGCACAATTCCTCCCCATTTGGTGACTTCAAGCAGAAATTGTAATCATACAGTAATGGCATTTCCACTGAATTATTTAGCTATTCTCCCTTTTATAGGCGTGTGGTTTACCTATGCACCTTGCTAAAAGCACTGCACTGACTCTAACTGCTCTTTCCAGACATTCTCTATCTCTATCACCGATAATATTGCTGTATACCCCTTCCCCGTCTTCCAGAATGATGATGTCCATATTAAGTGGCCCGCTCCACCCCGTTATATTGTGTTTACGTCCGCCCCTGGTTGTTTGTTAGCCATCATTGTTTTGTCGCATAAGACCAATAAAAAAAGTGTGCTGCTGAAAATGAAAGCTGGCTATAACGATGACCTTAAACGCAATGACACTCCTTCCCAAAACATTGTGCCGTCCAATAGTCCAGGCGTCCCTTAAGAGGCCTTACAGCAAGTCTGGGAGGAACCCAATGAGAGAGAAATCGATTACTTTCTTCTCTCCACTGTCTCGGGCCTGGCTGAATTACTGAAACAAGATGCTGCACTTAGTGGAGCCTTTAGAGGCAGCGAGAGAGCGGAGGAGGGGAGAGAGAGAGGTTGGGGAAAAGTGAGAGAGACAGACACACTTTTAGGGACATGGGTGCCATTTAGACGAGGAAGGAGCATCCCCTGCACAAAAAGCCACTAAAAGCGAGGAATGATCATCTTGCAGTCCCTAGATGTCAAGCGGTCAGCCTCCTGTGGTTTAGTGGATACAGACCAAACACTCAGCCATGAGGTCACATCAAGAGCATTAGGAGGAACGTGGCTACCTTTAGTTGAAGCAGTGCACCTTTTGGAAACAGTTGTATTGAAAGGCTACACTGACACACTGGAAGGCATATCCTCTCAAATCTCAACGGCGAAGCTGTCAATTCTTTTTGTATTACTGGGTTGCACAAAACTTTTTTATTGCCTGAATTTTGATCAGGAACTTGATGTGGTTTCATTGTTATTTTGTCCGCCTTCAGCATGATTAACCATAATGCTATCATGTGGGTTGATGTGTCACGTTGTGCGAGCAAGAGAGCGAGAGAGAGACGAATAGATAGTGTGTGTGCCGCGTTTGATGGTGTTATCACACTTCCTAATGTCAAATGGCTGTTGTTTAACATCTACACCAGGGTTTATTGTCTGAACTACAGAGATAAAAACGACTCTGGCTCGTCTGATAGACAGTATGTGGTGCTTAAGGGACCCGATTCCAGTAAGTGCCATTAAGTGGAAATTGCTGTTCGCATATTCCAGTGGTTTGATTAATTACAATCTCTCGTGTGCTTTGGATAGAGGAGCCCAATGAAATATATAGGGCGCAAATTACATTGTATGTGTGTGTCCTGTTCTGTAAAAATGCTGTTTAATTATTGACACATGTTGTGCCACCTGCCAGGGTTAAGGGAGAGGTGGATCATGAAGTGTAAACAAGGCAATAGATTATATGGATGAGAATGGCGAGCACTTGGAAATGCCATGTGTTTCCGCAATCTGTGACGCTATTTTCTTTATGTTATCGCGCCGCCTCACCTCAGACGACACTTATAGCTGGATTGAACAAGGCGCCGGAGCACAGACTCGTGTGTCATTGTAGTGAGCCAGGCCATTCAGGCAGGATTATTTGTGTGTTTTCGAAGACCCCCTGTTCCACTGTATACGGCGGGACTGCTTTGTGACAGGTGTAGTTTGTTAACCGGTAATCAAGGAGATATTTTCTGGCTGTGTCTGATCCCACTGGGGGGGTGATGGTCCTTGAAGATCATTGGCAGATGTTTGTCACATCTTAACATGGCTCCTTTCTTATGGCAAGCCTTTTGTTATTATATATATTTGTCTGGTTAAAAAAAGAAGAAGCTTTTAAACCTTGTATTTTAAGTGAGAGCAGCGCCACCTACCTCCACGGAGGCCACACATCACCACCATATTTATCCTCTGTTGTTGTGGCTGTAGCTTCCTCCTTTTTCTCCCCACCGATTTCATCCACCTCTTCTATTGTATACTCTGCAGCGTATGTGGAGGCATTAGCACATAAAACCCTGGGACTGTCACATGAAGCCACCGGGCCGTCCCTGGGGCCCAAACCAAACAGCAGGGCTCTCTGCTTCTCTCGTCCCAAGCTGTTCCTGTGTGGCCCAAACCGACCAAGCCTGGCCTCGGCACACACTCTACCTGATCTAGTTGACTGGGATATGTAAGTTAGGTAGGCAGTCTGCTGCCTCCCTCCCTCCCTTCTGTCCCGCCCTTCCCTCCCTCCCTCCCAATATACACTTGGACCCAGGCTCTGTCTGCACCTTTTTATGTTCCGTGGGGACAGGGGGGGCAGATGGAGGAATTTGATTAACCAGCAGTGGAGGACCAAATGTTCAATTGGATACAGAACCGGTTGGAAGCATGGAAGAGAATGGAGGAGGGGGGCGATGTGATAGAGAGGGACAGAAAGAGAGAGGGTCGAGATAGAGAGAGAGAGAGAAATAGAGAGAGAGACAGATAGAGAGACGAGAAGGGAGGAGGGGAGGGTGATAGAGGCAGAAATCTAAAATGACTGGTCATGTGGTTTGGCCAACACGTTCCAAAGGGGAGCAGCAAACAGACACCGAGGTGTAGTAACGCAGGAGAGCCCCCCCCCCCCCCCCCCTCCGTCCTCCACCCCCATCACCACCCCCACCCCCAGTACCAGCTGGGTCTTTTAGAAGCCCACCCCCCCTACACCACCACCACCACCACCACTACACCCCTCCACCCCCTCCACCCCCATATCCCGCCTATTCCCCACAGCAGACACTCAGCAGCCTCTGAGCAGCTTGACTTTACCATATGTGGAACATTTTTTCATTTTTTTCTGCGCACCGCTCCACCTGGTTTCCCCGGGGAAGCGCTGCCGCTGGGACGCCGGAGGCAGGTGAATTGCTCTTAATGCAAGGCACTGAATCACTGGGCCAGCAGCGTGAGGGAAGTGCCCACAGAGAGGAAATGGATGTGGAGAAAGACTGGCGCGGACTGGCACGACCTTGGAGCCCCATGCCCGCTGCAGAACGGAAAAGAAAAAGTGCCATGGAAAAAAAATTGAAACCCGCTAAACGGGGGGTGGGGGACTCTCGGAGCGATGTGACATTGTGGCCACCGCTTTAATAATCATATATCCACAGTCGTATTTCTTACATAACGCGGTGTATTCATTTTCACCCGAGCCTTTATAAAGTGGAACTTAATCCGTTTTGTGAAAGCGACTGCGTCTTTCTCCAACCTCTATTTAATGCTGCCGCGCGCGCCACCGGTCGATCCGGAGCCGCTACCCGAGCCTCTCCCTGTCTCTCCTTAATTTGCTTTTAGCCATTCCCTTCTCATCTCTCATGTAAACTGGCTATCGACAGGAATTGTGTAGGCCTAATACTTCAAATGCAGGAAATGCAATTTGACAGCTCTACTCCGCTCAACCGGAATACTTCCACATGAATAGATGTTTGACGCGCTCTGGTAATTAGTTGCGGTACTGTAATTGTTCGTACAGAAGAAGAGAAAACACGTGTTGTTGTGACCGTAATGCAGTTGTCGGATTTCAGAACATCAGGACCGAGAGGTCAGATGACAGATGTTTGGCCCGTAGGACAGTAGGGGGTGTGGCCTGCACCTGTCTCGCCGCGGTTGTGGCTCAAAGCCAGGGGTCAGGGGTCACCGCGGGGGGGCTGTCAAGGTCAAAGGTTTATCACACTGCAAGGGGGCGTGCAGCCATCACTCAGCTCCTACGGCGCAGGCGATCTGCTGGGTTCTGCTTTCAGTTTTTTTTGTTCCCCCCTTCGTTTTTAATCCTTCCAAATGGCTCGGGCAGAACTCCTGACAGCAGCTAGAGAAACAAACTGTGGGGTGTGGGGCTCTAAGCCATCAGCTGGAGATTTCACTTTGAAAAGGTTTTTTTCTTCACTGCCCTTTCCACCAATCAGAGTGTCCAACTGAGTTCCGGGCACCCAGTGCAGCTGCCCTCTGACCCCATCCAGCAGTTGTTGGTTTATTTTATTTGGGCATTTCAGATAGGATGGGATAGTGGGGAGGGGGGGGGGGGGGGGGTGCTTTTGACGGGTCAGCCAAGAGGAACTGTATGAGCTCTTTAGCAAAGACTGCCAGCAAGGGTGTATTTCACACACACAATCATACCCACACACATATACCCACACACACTCAAGCCTGTTCCGGAAGGTTGTGTTCCAAACTCCAGCGTTATTGTTGCCCAGATTATCACATCAGATAAGGAAAGCACCAAATACAAATAACGATAGAAAAAATGTGGAAAATGGCCCATTTTGGGGGAGAAAAGTGGGCGCAAGTCAATTCCATCAGTAGCAGAAATTCCTCAATACCCCTGTTTATGCAGCTGTGCCCTCTGATTAAATAACCCGGCCCTTTGCCCACACCCATACATCCCCCAGCCCCTACCAACAAAATAACCCCCCCGCAATGCTACCTCCTAGCGACCTAGCCCCTCACACCAGTACCTCCTAACCCCTCACATCAGTACCTCCTAGCCCCTCACACCAGTACCTCCTAACTCCTAGCCCCTCACACTAGTACCTCCAACCTGCTAGCCCCTCACACCAGTACCTCTTACATCTTCACACTAGTACCTCCTAGCCCCTCACACCATGACTCCTAGCTCCTCACACCTGTCGGATCTCTCCCCTTATCCGTGGGGATGGTTTGGTAGAGGGAGATGGTAGTGGTGGAGGAGGAGGCAGGAGATGTGTGGGGAGGAAGGGAAGGGGGGCTAAGTAACCTACAGCTCCCCCTGCTGGTGGTAGTAATTGGTGGAACGTGCATGGGTCAGAGTCCACACAGAGAGAGCGAGAGAGAGAGAGAGAGAGAGAGAGAGAGAGGGGAGTTTGTGTGCCTGACGAGGATGTGGGGGGGTGGGGCAGGCGTAGGTGGCACATCCCCAGGGGTGCGCTACTAACCGTCACGCTGTAGCGCCAACTCTGACAGGCCACTAGGTGCGCTGGGGAGTGGGGGGGGGGGGGGGGGGGGGGGGCAGGGAGGGCTGGTGGTGCTGCTGGTGGTGGTGGTTGGAGAATGGAGCCTGTCAGCTGTACCAGCAAGGCAGAGCAATGGCGAAGCCCTCCGCTGGGACTGTATTACTGAAGGCTTTCTTCTCTGCCTCTGTTTTATTTTAATATTTTATTTTTTTCAGATGTGAAGGGCCAGGGTTTGTGAGCCTGAGTGTGTAAGTGTGTGTGTGTGTGTGTGTTCGTTTTGTGCGTGGTGTGTTCGTTTTGTGTGTGTGAGTGTGTGTGTGTGAGTGCGTCGTGCAGGGGGGGGGGGGGGGGGGGGGGGCGGCGCGGGTGCAGTGGGGTGGAGATGGTGTTGCGGGGTATAATTGAGAGCACAGAGGGAGCTTCGTCTCTCCATCTTATGATTCGGAGGTGAAGACAAGCGCCCGCGGGGGCCCCCTGTCAGAGGTTTTTGGGCGCGCTCAGTGCAGACTTCAATAAAAACACACAGAAGAAGAATTCCCCCACAAGGGCGCCTGGCTGAATTGCTGACGCGGATGTAAAAAAGAATCCGTTTTCTGTGAATCATTTAGTGCGCGACCCGAGCATTCTCCGCTCAACGTGACAATAGCAGGAAGGAACCTCCCCCCACACCACCACCTTCACCACCACCACCACCAGCACCACCACCAGCAGCAAGCCTCCAGTCACTTTTTAGTAAGTTCCCGGAGAATGCCAAATTATATTTTCACAACTGTCGGTTCACACATAGCTCACCTCCTGCAGTCTTCTCCTCTCTCTCCCGAACTCTCCTCCTCCTCTCCCCGCTCGCGCTGGCTTCCTGTCATGACAAAAATAATGTAAAGCCTAGTCAGTTAGCAATGCGTTTTTTTCTTTTCTTTTCTTTTCTTTTCCTTTATTTGTTTGTTTAAAAAAAAGATATCCCCGGAAAGATTTGGGTGGGCGTGCGAGCGAGCGTGAGCGTGTGTGTGTGTGAGCGAGCATGTATGTGTGTGTTTGAGCGGGTGTGTGTGAGCGAGTGTGTGTGTGTGTGTGTGTGTGTGTACGTGTGTGTGTATGTGTGTGTGTTTGTCTGTGTGAGCGAGCATGTGTGTGTGTATGTGTGTGTGTGTATGTGTGTGTTTGTCTGTGTGAGCAAGCATGTGTTTGTGTGTGTGTGTGTGTGTGTGTGTGTGTGAGCGAACCCTCTTGCTGCTGCGGAAGCACCACGTTGAGGCTCCAGCGTCAGATATTTCTGTGAAAGTAACAGAAATGTTGGAAGGTGTTGTCACAAGCTCACAGCCTCTCGCGGTTTTGTGCGCGCCGTTGGGGAATGGCATGTTGTCAGAACCCCCCTCCCCACCCCACCCCATCCCACCCTATTTCTTTTTTTATACGCCTTTCTTATAGCTGATTTTCTTTAAAAAAAAATAATAATAACAAGAACAATGTATTCTCTCCGTTGGCTTTTTTTTAACATTGTGCATAAGGATCAGCGTGGGTGTTATTTTTTTTAAGGAACCGTGGGTGACAAGTGGGGGTGAATGCAGAGTGAGCGGGGAGACTGATAGTGTGGGGTGGGGAAGATGCGAAAGTGGGGCGCTTGGGTGAGGTGGGGCGGTTTACAGAAAGGGTCGGCGTCATCGGCGGAGTTAAAATTAGAAAAGCTTTTTTTTTTTTTTATATATATATATATAGTGAATCCTTTTTATTTATTATTTTCCCGCCGTGACTCGGGGACGTGTCATCGGGAGGAAGCGGCGGGGGGTCTGTCAGTCACCACCGCGCTGTGTTTTAATCATCGGCGTCCCACTCGGAGAGCCGCTGACGGATAGAGTGAGGGTTCCCTCCCCTGGACAATACCAGGACGGGGAGAATGTCTCGTAGACGCTCTGATGTCACGCCTAGCAACACGGGTTGAGGTTGAAATATCAGCAGTTATTTATTTTAGATTTTTTTTCACCTCCTCAAGTTAATCCGTAGAAACCCAATGGGGGAATCAGGAGACGTCTGCCAGCGGTGTTTTTTGAAGACGTATCACAAGTCCGTTTGAAGTTTTTGGAGGTTTTTTTTCCCGTGATCTTTCAAAATATGTGACAGCTGGAAGGAGATTGGCAACAAAATAGGACGTTTTTGTCACAGTAATAAGAAAACGCTGCTGACGGAATAATCAAAACCCTCGACATTTTAGCAGCTTAATGAGAGAGGGCTACCCCCAAGCGAGCAATAACAATGCTGTTTTGTAATTCTATAGCCTTTTTAATAATACTCTAAGGAGTATTAAGTAGACAGCCTTCCTTTGTAAAGCAAAGTAGGTTAGATGGCAGATTATATTTACCAAAATGCAGCAGTTACAACTGGCTAGTGTCTTTGCGCTGTAAAATGTTGACAGCAGAAAGTACTTCAGTGAACTTAGTTGTTGTTGATGCTGACACTGATTCAATGTTCGAAATTATAAGAAGTACAATTTATTCATTGTTAGACATCTAAATGACAAGAAAAGCCTATTGCCAGGCATTCGCTGTCAATCGATAAAATAATTGCCTCAGACAAAATGTTTTTGTATGACGTTTGCTTCAAATAAGATCGAAAAGAAGATTGCAAAGGTGTGTGTTGCATAAGCCGCTATGATATAAAAAAAGAAATGGGCCAGTAACTGTTATTGAGTGCAGTTACTGGAGTTCAATCCAATCACTGCACTCAATAACACACGCCAATGCACTAAGAAATAAGTTCCATCAGGTTTTGTTGGTAGGGACAATGGTTGCACGCAGTCTGCAAGTAACTCCCTCACATTACCTTTGACCCCGCGCTGAGTTACTAGTAGCCTCTCTCCTCTAACCTCAGCCTCCAGTCTGAGCATGCTCCCTGGCTGGCCATCTCTCGAGACCAAACCTCTCATTTCCAGAAGTGTCTTCTGACACTCTTAATAGACAAGAAGTCTCTCTCCAAGACACGAGATCTCTGGCTAGAAACACCGCTCAGGGTCTGTTTGGGATAAGTAGGTATTTCCTCTCTCTCTCTCTCTCTCTCTCTCTCTCTCTCTCTCTCTCTCTCTCGCTCTCTCGCTCTCTCGCTCTGATGTCTCAGGGCCGTCTTTACGGGTAGAAAAATCGGACGTGTGTCGTGGACACTAGAGGGGGTGATGTGTGATGGGGGGTGGCAGGGTGTGTGTGTGTGTGTGTGTGTGTGGCTGGTGGGGGAGAGGGAGGAAGACACCCTTTATGCACTGTTAGCTCTTCAGGTCACCTGCTGAACCCAGGCCTGTGTTCAGGTTTTGTCTACCACATAATGCAGTCACTATTCAAAATGGTTTTAAATAAATTCATGAACGAATTAAAGTTTTTAAGCCATGCCTGTTCATAATATATACATGTTATATGTACCATACAGTGAAAAGGATATTCTGCATTCTGTTAAATCCTCAAGAATTGTTATTTCTATATTGGGGGCTGGGACTTTTGTCTAATATTTATATCTTAGGGCTTAAACACAGACTTTTCCTGTGCGACTTGCCACGGTGAATTGAGCTTTAAACACGAGCGCTTAAGAAAAATATTCACGCTTGCCCCAGTGCAATTAGTCCGGCCGCCCTGGCTTTGTCCACCTTCCCATTGTGTTCTTTGTGAAAAAAAGAATGAAAAGTAATTCTCTCCCACCTCCACCGAGAGGCCCTTGGAAATCCTGGGCTGCGAGCTGAAGCCGCAGTTGGATTTAAGTGTAATGAAATGTATGTCATGTCTCCAGTTCTGCCCCCCCCCCCCCCCCCCCCCCCCCCCCGCGCTTCTGCTCACCCCTGCCCCCTCTTCTGGCCCCCCCGGCCCCCTTCTTGAACCCCTCCCTGGAAGCACTGGCTTTTGACAGGAAGCCCTCTGTGGCTTCCTCTGCAGTGTTCTCTAGCCCCTCAAGGTCTCATCCACTGGCCCAGGACATCTCTGTGATTTGAGGGTGGATTCAATCCTTTACACATATACACGCACACACACACATTCATGCCTCAGAGCGTCAACGAGTGAGCAAAACAACAGACAGATAAGATGGAATGTGGGCCCCAGTCCTACGCTACACTCTCCCTGTGGGGAGTCAAGTTGTTTTGCTCTGAACCACAGAAAAGGGGCTTCATTGATTTACCCATATTTATACATTGTTTCAGTTTTGATTTTATAAACCTTTAAGTCAATTCACAGAGACAGTCAAGGAACTCTACAGTAACAGACATTTTTATCCAAAGTATTTCTTAGCCTGCGTGGCACTCTCCATGTGGGACTTGAACCCCTAACCCTGGCAATATTAATGCCATGCTTTACTAATTGAGCTACACAGGACCAAATTTCCTACCCCAAACTTACACATGAAAGATAGCCCTTTTGCCTGGGTTATTTTCCTTTGGATTTTGGCAGCCATGACAGCAGGAGTCCTCCAGGCCTTTTCCGGTCTTGGTGTCTAGTGTCCAGACACTGTGTGCCCAGCAAGCCTCCGAGACGGATCGCAGTGACAGAGTTAAACATGCTACACCAGTGACCTCTTGTGATTGGATCTCGGCTTCTCCCTCTTACATCACTTCCGCATTGTTGCCATAGCGCCTGGCTAAAGAGAAATACTAAACCGACTCCAGATGTTGGTCGTTATATGTAGTTGCACAGTAATACAATCGTTTTATTCTTATAAAATAACTATTCCTCCTGTATAATCTCACGAGTGACGAGTGCGATCTGGAATGTGATCAGTCATAGTGATGATGTGTTGAAACTACAGTGTTTATACACCCCCATATTTGTCAACTGGTCGGATCGCTTAGTGTGCTTTGGAAGTGTGCACGTACCTATATTTCCAGTGCTCTAGTTCGGATTGCATCACCCGGGATATACGTTTTAATGCTAAATATGAACAACCCTTTGGAAGGACCGAAATAAATCCATTGAATCTAATCAGACCGAGAAGATGCACAGTAAAAACACTAACTCCTATCGCCCGTCTATTCATTATGTATTCAAATATTTATGTTGCGAGTAAACAGATCATACAAAGAGCTTTGTGCTGCGTTTGTCTGTGTGTGTGTGTGTGTGTGTGTGTGTGTGTGTGCGGGTGCAGGTGCATGAGTGTGTCTGTGACTTCCACGCAATTTCCATGTGCTTAATTGTGATTGTGTGCATTGTCTTATGCATGTATGCGCATGAACGCATGGACATCACAGCTTCAAAAGAGTGAGTGTGTCGACTATATTAGGTAGCATCTGTGAGGGGGGCCTCAGTGTGTGTGCACATCACATGTGTGCGCGTGTGTGTGTATGTGTGTGTATGTGTGTGTGTGTGTGTGTGTGTGTGCAGTGCTGTGCACCAGCAGGGTGCGCCATTCCAATTTACCCATCAGCCCGTGAGGCAGGGGGTAAAAAGTGCGGGGCATCGCTGTGGGAGATTTCACATTCGAGGGACGAGGTTAGCAGTCGGGGGGCCCAAGCGAGGAGGTGATGAGGGAGGGGGACTGCCAGGACACAGCATGAGGGGAGTAGGGGGGAGAGTAGGCTGGGGGAGAGGCTGGAGTGGGGGGAGCACCACCCTTTGGATCCATGGGCCCTCTGTTTTCTGGGGAGCCTGGCTGCCAAGTTGCACATCTGTTAGACACCAGGCACTGTGGGGTCCAGTCTGATCCAGTCTCTCTCTCTCTCTCTCTCTCTCTCTCTCTCTCTCTCTCTCTCTCTCTCTCTCTCGGCTGTCTCTCTCTCTCTCGGCTGTCTCTCTCTCTCTCGGCTGTCTCTCTCTCTCCCGGCTGTCTCTCTCTCTCCCGGCTGTCTCTCTCTCCTCACTGTCTCCCTCTCTCCCTCACACTCTCTTTCGCTTACTTTCTTTGTCTCCATTCCTCTCTCTCACTCTTTCTCTCTCGCTCATGTGTGTATCTGCAGAAGCATGGGTGTGATGTACGTGAGATTACGGCGTGAACGTATTTCTCAAACAACATATATCTTCATCGCCCTCCTTGCGTCTCTGTACTCGTGTATCTCCTTTCCCGTCCTCCCTGTCTTCCTCCCTCACTCCCGTGTACACATGTGTGCATGCACTCACGACAGCTCTTTTCTAAATGCAGGGATAGAAAACTGTTGATGTAAATCACGGCGCGTAGGGGGGAGGGCTGGATGCAGCGTAGGAAACGCCGGGCTGTTGTTGTCTAAAACTCCCTCAGCTTGTGTTTGAGTGTCGGCCAAGTCCTCCATGGCAGGTTCCAGGGGCCCGGGGCCTGCCGGGACCACGGGACATTCCAAACAGCATAACTCATTCCTAACACCCTCACCGCTGCCATTAGTTAATTATATGCAGGTGTTTTCCTTTGGAAGGTTTCTCTTTAGCTTTTCCTTTTTTGCCCCCCCCCCCCCCCATCTTTTTCTTTCTTTCTTTCTCCATTCCTTTCTTCTTCTTTTTTTTCGTGTGCTGTAGATGTAATAAAAATGTAACCATAAGTACATAAAGGGAGATGGGGGTGGGGGGGGGGGAGTAAAAAAAAAAAAGGAAGTGGGGGGTGGGCTGGGGGTGGGGGGCCAGTGTAGAGGAAGTGGCTGAATGTGCTGTGTGAAGCAAATTACGGCCCCCATGTAGATTCATCAGCCCTCCCCGCTGGATTAAGGAAGGGGCCTTCTAATGAAGTTCGCCCCGTCAAAATGAAGGGACTAATTCTGATTTAGCTGAGGTAATGAACTTCCCCTCTCCTGGTGAGAGCAGCACCATGGGGCGAGACAAGGGGGCGGGGGGGGGGGGGGGGGGGGGGGAGGGAGGGGAGGAGGCTGGGGAGGGATGAGGGGTACGGCAGAGTGGCAGCAAGAGAGCGAGAGAGAGAGACAGACAGAGAGAGAGAGAGACAGAGGGGGAGGTAGTGGCGTCGGGAGAGGACATAGAGAGAAAGCGGGAGCAAGGAGGAGCCAAGGTAGGAGACAAGAGGAAGGAATTTATGCAAAACGTCTGTCTCGTATTTGCTGAGATGTATTAAATTTCCAGCGCGAGCGCTTGTGTTATATAAAATTATGCTAATGTCTCGCGGCCCGCTGCGAACGGCGGCTTGCTGGTCCCGAGCATGCGTGGCTGGCCGCTACACGGAGCGCGCTCAGTGGGACTCGCCTTTTCTATTAACGAAAACCTCTAGACACCTGATGATGAATTCTCTCTCACCAAATGTTCCCCCCCCCCCCCCCCCCCCCCCCCCCCCCCCCCCCCCCCCCCCCCCCCCCCCCCCCCCCCCCCCCCCCACCCCCCCCCCCCCCCCCCCCCCCCCCCCCCCCCCCCCCCCCCCCCCCTCCCGCTCCCGTTCTTTTTTTTCTCTTTTTTTTTTTGGTGTGTCGAAAATATGAGCGCTTTTCTAAATGACTTTGGAGAGCCCGGTATGGCGCTCTGCGGCCCCTGCGTCGCACGGAGGGGGTGAGGGGTGGGAGGTGGCAGGCTATAGGTGGGGGGGACGGGGGAGGGGCGAAGGGGGAGTGGATGGTCCCTTTCCACCCGGCTAAGGGAGTCAATTAAGCCAGGCACTGATAATTATAAGCCGGCAGAACGCAGGGGCTGGCTAATTGTACAGTGTTCCATGCCGCGAGCCCAGCCAAGGGGCCTCTCTCTCTCTCCCTCTCTCTTTCTCTCTTTCTCTCTCTTTCTCTTTCTCTCTCTCGCTCTCCTTTGCTTTCTCTCCCTCCTCACTTCCTCTCTTTCCCGCTCTCTCCCTCTCTGTCTTTCTTTCTCTCTCTCTCTCTCTCTCTCTCTCTCTCTCTCTCTCTCTCTCTCTCTCTCTATCTCCCTCTCTCTCCCTCTCTCTCCCTCCCTCTCTCTCTCTCTCTCTCTCCATCTCCCTCTCCCTCTCTCTATCTCTCTCTGCTCCTTTGTGTGGACCACAGACCCCATGGAGCCTCATACCTCAGCCTGACAATGGTGCAATGAGACTGGCGGAGAAAGCCGCACATGTGCCCATAATTAACTTTTCTTTAACATCGGGACCACTAACTCTTTAGAGGGCCAAAAGAGATCCCCGGCTAGATCCCCCCTCCCCTTCCCACCTCCACCACCACCACCACCAGTTCCACCACCTCTTCCTAAATGTTTCTTTTCCTCTCATACTCGCCGGGGTTATTTCCTTGTTATTATTTCCCTTGCTCTTTTTCCAATTTTCTTAGCCTTTTCTTTTTTAATCTCTTCTTTTTTTTGTGGGTAAGTTTCTTCGACTGTAACTTTCACAGAGCGAGTCTCTGTTGGACGCTCCAACACAACACTCATGGTGTGTAGTCATTTGACCTTTATTTATTTCGAATGGGAGGAGTAGAAGTAAAAAAAGGAATTCTGGCCAGTTTACAATAGGCATGGATGGAGTAAATTAGAGCAGTTCACCACAGAATAGTGTATCTCTGGCTGCAGGGGGTCTAGCGTGCCCATGCAATCCATCTCAGCAGCCTGCAATGTTTGTCCCCAGCGGACCTCCGTACCTGCCTGCAGCTGCAGCGCCTACACATCATTCGTTAACAAGTATTCAGCTCGCTCTCTCCTTCCCTCTCTCTCTCTCTATCTCTCTCTCTCTTTCTCTGTTTTGTTGTAGTGGATTTCCTTTCAGTTTTTTTTTCTCCTATTCCGTCTTGCCTCTGTGACCTGAACAGTGCTCACTTGACCGCACTCTAACCATTGTGTGTTTCAGTTGGGAGGATTTAGTCAGAAAACGAAAAACCATAGGCTCTCTTTCCAGAAGTACGAAATAGTAGTTTGGGGTTTAACTTTGCCTTTTTAATCAATATTCTTAGTGGGTTACCATCTTGTACAGCACAACCAAGTAACCAACGCATCAGTGAAGTGAAGTGAAGTGTAAAGAAGCATCTACAGTAAATATTCAATTCAATTTTGCACCAAAACTAAACATTTAGTAAATAAAAATCATAACTTTTTCCTGTAAATACAGAATACTGCTTTTTTGCAGTCTAAATGAGACCATTTGCAATGTCTATTCACATGTTTTTGTTTTTTTGTTTTTATTTTGTGTCTTGTTGTTTTGTTGTGTTTCTGCCTGAGAGGGTAGAGGGAGGTCTCCTCTGTGTCTGTCCCAAAAGTGTTTGTGAACTCCAAAAGGTGTTCTAGTCGGCTAAACCTTTTGTAATGTCCATTCAAGCGTCGCGCATGTTTATCTCAACACAAAAACCTGTCAGTTCGGTTGGGGGATTTTCATTTTTTCCTCTCCCTCTCCCTCTCCCTCTCCTCTCCCTCTGTCTCTCTCTCTGTCTCTCTCTCTAAAACCTGGGGCCTAGTAGCCGGGGGAGCTATGAGGCGGCTAATGTAGGCGCAGGCTGGCTGATCCTAGCAGCAGCTTTAGCCCTGCTCTGATTAGCACCTTCCAACGAGCCGCCATGCATCACAGCTGACATTCTCCCAGAGACCCCACATGTCCCACCCCCCCTTACCCACAATCCCTCTCTCTCTCTCTCTCTCTCTCTCTCTCTCTCTCTCTCTCTCTCTCTCTCTCTCTCTCTCTCTCTCTCTCTCTCTCTCTCTCATGGCGCTAAGGCTACTGCTGCACTGACATCATGTCACAGCCCAACACTCTCAACCTCCACCCGTCCCACTCCTCACCCCCCTTCCCAAAGGAGGGAGGGCAGTGCACGTCAGGCGTGCACTGCGATCACGGGACCCTGACATGGGGTCTTTGGTCCCTTGGTCACCATATATCGTGTCATGTCATGTTTCTTTCTCGCTGTCTGGTGGTGGAGAACCTGAACATCTTGAATATATCTCCCTTTCTTTCAGCCGTCTTTGAGAAATGATGTGTAGCTTCATGTGTTTAGTTTTGTTGTGTTTTGTTAGGTCAGTGATGTTATTATAAAACTAGCTCATAATCACGTTTATCTCCGGGTATCACGTACTCAATACCTCAACTACTTTTCAGACAGAGAGAGAGAGAGAGAGAGAGAGAGAGAGAGAGAGAGAGAGAGAGAGAGAGAGAGAGAGAGAGAGAGAGAGAGAGAGAGAGAGAGAGAGAGAGAGAGAGAGAGAGAGAGAGAGAGAGAGAGAGATGCATTTCCTGGGCAGCGTGATTAAATCTCACACTTTAATTTCTTGCATTTTGTGCTTCATTCATCCCATCTCCTCTCCTCTCAAACTGCGAAGGCGAGAATTATTAGTTATGTTTGCCCCCAGGCGTTCGCTCTCCAATCAGGCCTGGTCCAGGGGGAGTCCATCCCTGTGAGCTCCCACCTACCTCCCTCCCCCTCCCCTCCGACACCCCTCCCCCCATCTCCATCCATGCCGTCCCGTTTTTATTTTCCCAGACATTAATGGGCCTTAAAGTACATCTGAAATTAGTTGGTTCCTCACGAGGTGGGCCTCTATCTCAGGAGAGCACGCAAACACACTTGCATGCACACACGCACACACACACACACACACATGTGCTAACACACATGCACACACACGGCGGCGGTGGTGGAGTCAATTTGTATTCACCCATAATTCCCTGGGCCTTAATCACTCTGATTTTTCCCCCATTATCTGTTAATGGATAGTTCCCATGGAGAAGAGGGGAAAGTAAGTCCACCTGCTGTTTGCAGGCCTGAAGCTGTCTGCTGTGCCACCAGCCACGTTCCCATAGTGCGCTGGATGGGATGCAGCGGGTGCACCGAAAACCAATCGTATTTGGCTTATTGACATACAACCATACCGTCGGGCTGAACGTTATTAGACAGATGGTAAATTGGAAAATAGTGGCCGCCCGGGGCAGGGTTTCTGTGTATATTTTTTTTGCATGCTTTCGTACAAACACTGTCGCCGTTGCCGAAAACATAGTTGTTTTGTCCTCCAGACGTACAGAAGTCTAGCGCGAATGATTGGGGTTTGGTCACAACACGTTGTTGTTTTCCTCTCTGCCCTTGTAAAGATGAAGCCTCCTACTCGGCCGTCGCCACCACCTCCTAACACCACAATTTGTTTTCCCACTTGTTTAGTCATTACTCCGGTGGAGGAAGGGCCTTGATTGATGTCCTTAATATCATTTGTTAGAGTGGGGTGCTTTGGCTGCGGCGGCAGCAGGCCTGCATCATCATGGGTCCCTTTAAGAGAGAGTGTTAGAGAACCATCGAGGGCAGCCCAGAGAGACTAAATCTCATCGTCACAATGTGTTTCTGTTCCCAAGTCAAACTCTAAAAGACGTAATAGACTAGACGCTCACGTCAGCGCTCCCTGGGATGGATTGTTTAAATAGGTAGGTAGGGGACCGTTGTGTGCTGTGTGTGTGTGTGTGTGTGTGTGTGTGTGTGTGTGTGTGTGTGTGTGTGTGTGTGTGTGTGTGTGAGTGTGAGAGAGAGAGAGAGAGAGAGAGAGAGAGAGGAGAGAGAGAGAGAGAGAGAGAGAGAGAGAGAGAGAGAGAGAGAGAGAGAGAGAGAGAGAGAGACGAGAGAGAGAGAGAGAGAGAGAGAGAGAGAGAGAGAGAGAGAGAGAGAGAGAGAGAGAGAGAGAGAGAGAGAGAGGTTGGGACTGGGGAGGTTGGGTAGGGATGGGGGGTCTTGGTAAGCTAGGAGGAGACAGTTTTAATTAAGTAATGCCCAGTACACTTACAGTACACACTGTTAGCCAAGGGTTTTAGGAAAGCTTAAGTCATTCCCTTACTCCACACAGTGAAGTGCTGTGTGCCCACTGTATCCCTCTATTAAACACACACACACACACACACACAC
Source organism: Lota lota (assembly GCA_026745465.1). NCBI lineage: Eukaryota > Metazoa > Chordata > Actinopteri > Gadiformes > Lotidae > Lota > Lota lota. Next base: position 1,677,471 of record JACYXH010000812.1, on the reverse strand, counting down.
ACACACACCTTCACGACCTGGCCCGGACGTTCTGAAGCTCTGTCCACACACTCTGAATGTCTTTCCAAACAGTTCAGTGCATCACCGCAAGGCCAGGTGTCCTCAACAACCTTGAACAACAAATGACTCCAGCCCTAGCCTCAACAACAACAAAACCTCACCGAAGAATAAATAAAGTTTTCCAAAAAAAAGCAACAACAAAAACACAGACGAAGACCACCCCCCCCCCCCCCCCCCCCCCCCCCCCCTTTTTTTCTACTTTCCTTTCCGTCACTCTCACTTATTCTCCGCATGGGAGAGATATTAGGCGTTTGTGCTTTAAGGAGCTGTGAAATACATAAACCATGAGCCACAGGAAGACAGGGCCCTGCGGATATGCAGATGGGCTTGCTTTGCTGGTGTCAGGGATGCTTAGAGGGAGCAGGAGTAGGAGCAGCTCTCATCTAAAGGATTTCTTCCTTTCTTTGTGTGTGCAGAGGGACAGGGTGGTGGCAGCCCAGCATTACTCCAGAGACAGGGGAATGAGAGAGAGAGAGGGTGGGTGGGTACGTGGGTGGAGAGAGTGAGTGAAGGAGTGAGAGAGAGGAAAGAAAAGAAAGAGAGAGTGGGAGAAGAGAAGGGGAACTAGAGAGCTGGCGGTCCCCTGTGGCCCAGTAACTATATCCAGAGTCTGTGCTCCGTGCGCAGAGAGGGGTGGGGTGGGGTGGGGGTTAGGGGGCTTGTGCAGGGCTGTGCTGATTGGCCAGCCCGGGAGCGAAATCTATGGGGAACAACAGGAAGTGACCTCAGCCCAGTGAGAGAGCTGGAGGGAGGCGGGTGGGTGGGGGTGAGTGCTCCGGCTTCCTCCTCCCCAGGCTCTGGAGCTAAGGAACGGGCAGCCGTCGTGATCCCACCTCTTGCTGCTCCGCCATGTATGAGGCTCCACCCAGACACCAGCTACACAGCATAGTCACAACAAAATGGACCCACAATAGACACACAGTCAAATCTCTCTCTCTCTCTCTATCTCTCTCTCTCTCTCTCCCTGCACACACAGACAACAGCAACAGTTTATACACGCGATCCACAACAAAGCACCACAAATACACATGTACACAGAAACAGTTCACGTGCGCACGCACACACAAGGTCAGACGGGCAGGTGCGGCGTTCCCTGCATAATGAAGCGGCAGGCCGGGTCTCAGAAGGGAGCGCATGGAGCACCGAGGGGGGCGATTGTGGGTGAGGGGGCAGGGGTTGAGGGGGGTCAGCTGAGCAGCGCCCATATGGCACAGGAAGCGATCTGTGAACTCCTTCTGCACGGCTGGCCTCGCCACAACACCCTGGCGTGCATGTGCAAAAGAAATAAATAAAAGACGGAACGCTGATCAAAGCGTTCCGCCGGTGATCAGAAAACTGTCCTCCCGCACAGACGTGTTCCCTCTCTCGCAGAAACCCCCGCCACCTCCCCCACACTCCTCCTCCCCTCCCTCCATCTCTCTTTTTTCCTCCCATGACGCATGTACTCACGTGTATGGGGGGGGTGGTGGTGGGTGGGGGGGGGGGGGGTTTCAAAGCCTCTGCACAGATCACACTCAACGCAGGATCAATGAATGCTCATTTCCAAGATGGAGTCGTCGTGCTGGGGGCAGGGAGGGGAATGGCCCCACCTTTTTTGTGTGTTACGTGAGCTATATGCGGCGGTGTGCTCTCTCTCGCCCGGTGAGCGAGCAGCGTCGCTCACCCGTGGCGCCTCCCGGGTTTGTTGAGCGCACAGGAGAGGTAACCAGGGGTGATGGTACTATTCCATATGCTAAGGTTTATAGGGGGGGGGGGGGGGGGGGGGGGGTGGAGTGGGTCTTAAAGGAACATGTGGAAATATATTGGACCAGCATGTTTAATATATCCTCCAAACCCACCCCCCTCCCCCCATCCCCTGCTGTTTCTCTTGGCACTGTGGGAGATGTGTCTGTATGTGTCTCTCTCTGTCTCTCTCTCTCTCTCTCTCTCTCTCTCTCTCTGTCTCTCTCGCTCTCTCGCTCTCTCACTCTCTCTCACTCTTTCTTTGCGTGACTTTGGCACAGGCATACCAACAAAAATGGAAATGTATTACAAAATATTTTATTTGTAATATCCATATTTTCATACCTCATTTAAATTGATATGGGCCTCCCTTAAAGCATCAAGTCATTTCGTACAGTTAGAAAGAAATTATATTCCCCAATGTGTCTAAACGATACAAACTTCATACACAATAGGAGTCAGAAAATCACGCATTGACATTGAAAGTTTTCAGTTGAGCGATCCAGCGTCTGTCTTCTTTGGGCGAGTCTCAAATTTCCTATACAACACAAAACTATAAAAGACTAACTGCACAACACGTGCACATAGCGAGGCAGCGAGCGAGCGGGGAATTGATAGCGCAGGAAGCCTGGTACCTAGATACATCCACATCATCTATTCACACTCCATGCTACTCCATTGTTGTCTAGCGGGGGCTGCTTGCCAGGTTTGGCCATAGCCCATTTAGTCAAGGCCTCTGGTCCGGGGCCCGGGATGGCCACAGCTGCTGGGGGCCTGTTTAGAGGGGCCCCTGGTACCCAGGGCCCACACTGTAATTGCTGGACTATGCTGACCAAGGGAGAGAACCTTGTCGATGAGGCCCTTGGGATTAACCACCCCCTTGCTCCACCACCACCACCACCCCCCTACCCCATCCATCTGGCACCGGAGGCATGCCTTGCCTTGGCGAGACGTTGATGAAGCACGAGCCCAGCCCTGTGGCAGAGTGCATTGGCTTTCCTTGTCTTTTCTCCCCCACCTTCGTCTTTATCGACACGCTGGAGATGGGCAGTTGAGCGGAAGTCTGAGTCAGCGGATCATTGCAAGGGGGTTGGGGGTGGGGTAGGAAGGGGGAGATGGGGCGGTGCAGAGTCTGAATTTGTTTGAGCTATCAATGGGCCTGGCTGATGTAGTTCTAATGGTGCTGAGATTGATGCGTTTGGAATTCTAATGTCCACGGATGTAGACTGGGACTTTTTTTTTTCGTATCTCCTGGCACAGGTGTAGTCTCACTTTATTAATAAAGCCTGACATGTGGATGTATGTGGTTTTTTGTTTTATTGACAGTAAGTGTGGCAGACTTGGTGGTGACCTTTAAAAAAGGAGCTGAGGAATTGCCATTGTTATTGTTGTGTGCAAACTTCCCCAGCCATATAATTGAGTATTAAAAAAAAACATTTTAATAACGAACCATCTGAAATGTTTCCCTGCTTTGTGGATTCTTCATTTGCTTTGATGAACTGGCATCTTGCAGAAAAAAGAGTTCATGCAAAATCTTTCCTGAATTTCTACTTCGCGGCTCGTCTGTATTCATTAGCCTACACCAAGAATAAATTATTTTTTGCATGTAAGTTAATCAAAATGACTATGCTCACCATGTTCAAAGTGCAAGACCTCGTCTGTGCAATGAGGACCCCCACTGGTCATCCAATTTATGCCTGATGGGAATGGATCACACGTTGTCTTATTTCTTGTCTGTTTCCTGATAGTCACAGGCAGTTTTCTTTTCCCCCAAAGTTAAATTGAATGTGATAGAAGCCTGCAGAGTTTGTTCCTCTGCAATTAGTTTATTATTAGTATCACTCTTTTCTTTTTATATTCTATTTATTTTCATTATGCTCTCTCTTTCTAATGGGATCTTTGTTTTGCTCTCTTTGTCATGTGTGTCATATGTGCAGAGGAAGGCTTGAACCATGAGTGCAAACTGTGCAGCCAGTCCTTCGACTCCCCGGCCAAGCTGCAGTGTCACCTGATCGAGCACAGCTTCGAGGGCATGGGCGGCACCTTCAAGTGTCCCGTCTGCTTCACAGGTGTGTATTCCTTCCCTGTGTGTTTGTGTGTTTGTGTGTGTGTGTGTGTGTGTGTGTGTTGACAAATAATGACTCCATGGGTATTTGTAAATCTCTAAATAAATTTTTATTTTATGCATTTGAATGGTATTCATATGTGTATTCAAATGTGTTTGATACGTACATGTTCTTTCTGCTTCTCAAGTGTGTGTTTGTGTGTGTGTGTGTGTGTGTGTGTGTGTTTGTTTATGTGTATGACTCCATGGGTATTTGTAAATCTGTAAATACATTTTTATTTTATGCATTTGAATGCGAGATTTTACTTAATATGCCACCACCTTTCCCCACACACCTTCTCTCTCTCTAAGTCTCTCACAACACCAACCATTTACATTCTGAGGGGGTCTTTTCTCAAGTTTTAAAAGGGTAAATGGTGTTCTAAATGAGTTGGGGAGAGGTCAGGACAGGAGGGTTGGCCGAAGCTGAGTGTAGTGTGCGAGGTGTGGCATTTATTTTTTATATTTAGGCCAAATTGTCTCAAAATCAAGGCCAAAGAAGTGTCACGAGAAGAGAGAGAGAGAGGAACACACAAAAAGGAAGACAGAGGAAGGGAAAGGCTGCATACAAAGGTTTGAGCAAGTCAGGGCGGAGGAGGAGGGGCAAGGGGTAGTGTGATGCTGGTGGTGGTAGTGGTGGTGGTGGGCGAGGTAGTGGTGATGGTGGGGGCAGTGGTGGAGATGGTAGTGGGGGTAGTGGTGATGAGGGGGGCTAGTGAGGTCTAAGAGGTTGGAGAAAGGGAGATGTGCTAATTGTAGATGGCGGTGGTGCTGATAGCTGTAATGATCTCATCTGTCTCTGTGCGTGGAGGTGGAAGGACCAGAGCTCTCCCGAGAGCGGAGCGCCCTCCTTCAGTGTCAACAGGGTTAACTATCTCTTTAATGAAATCTGCAAAGTCGTTAACTTCAGCACTTCACTCCTTCTCTCCCCTTCCTCGGCTACTTCGCTCGTCCCTTAGCGCACCTTTTTTGCGCGTTTCCGCCGCTCAGTTTTCTTTTGTAGCAATATTTATATTTGCTGCATTTTTCTTTTTTTTCGTTCTTACATTCTTTCATGTTCTTGGATTCAATTTGACTCGATTTGTCACAGATGACGTGGTTAGCTCTGGAGGGATTATGCAATTTTGGAATCTTCTTAGGTTTTGGGAAAAGTCCCTGGGACTTTCTTTAGCTCATCACCATCATCATCATCAGCAAAAGCATATTTAACAAGTGATCTTTGCTCACTTGCAAAATCAGTCTCTGCATCCTTCACAATCTCCCCCCCTTATTTTCCATCCTACTCAATGTGTTGGACTTATCTCTTTTAACACAGCTAGTTGATACATTATACTCACCGGCAGCCACTATACAGCCACCTCCACTATACCCACCTCCACTATACAGCCACCTCCACTTTACACTCACCTCCACTATACACACATTCACTATACAGCCACCTCCACTATACCCACCTCCACTATACAGCCACCTCCACTTTACACCCACCTCCACTATACACACATCCACTATACAGCCACCTCCACTATACCCACCTCCACTATACCCACCTCCACTATACCCACCTCCACTATACCCACCTCCACTTTACACCCAACTCCACTATACACACATCCACTATACAGCAACCTCCAGTATACCCACCTCCACTATACCCACCTCCACTATACCCACCTCCACTATGCACACTTCCACTATACACACCTCCACTATACAGCCACCTCCACTATACCCACCTCCACTTTACACCCAACTCCACTATACACACATCCACTATACAGCCACCTCCACTATACCCACCTCCACTATACAGCCACCTCCACTATACCCACCTCCACTTTACACCCACCTCCACTATACACACATCCACTATACAGCCACCTCCGCTATACCCACCTCCACTATACAGCCACCTCCACTATACACACCTCCACTATACAGCCACGTCCGCTATACCCACCTCCACTATACCCACCTCCACTATCCCCACCTCCACTTTACACCCACCTCCAATATACACACATCCACTATACAGCCACCTCCGCTATACCCACCTCCACTATACAGCCACCTCCACTATACCCACCTCCACTATACCCACCTCCACTATACCCACCTCCACTATACACACATCCACTATACAGCCACCTCCGCTATACCCACCTCCACTATACACACATCCACTATACACACCTCCACTATACAGCCATCCTCCACTACACCCACCTCCACTTTACACCCAACTCCACTATACACACATCCACTATACAGCCACCTCCAGTATACCCACCTCCACTATACACACCTCCACTATACCCACCTCCACTATACCCACCTTCACTATACCCACCTCCACTATACCCACCTCCACTATACCCACCTCCACTAAACCCACCTCCACTATACCCACCTCCACTATACAGCCACCTCCACTTAACACTCACCTCCACTATACAGCCACCTCCACTATACACACCTCCACTATACCCACCTCCACTATACCCACCTCCACTATACAGCCACCTCCACTATACAGCCACCTCCACTATACAGCCACCTCCGTATACCCGCTGGCGTCAGGCCGTTTAATATACAGAGCATGCCTCCGTCATCTGAGCTTTCATTTTCTACCGCCGGCTTTGACAGACAGGTCCACCCCACCCTGCCCCGCGCTCCCTCTGCACCCATATTGATCACCCCGCTGGAGGGAGGGAGAGAGGGAAAACAGACCCTCAGGAAAGTAATCACATAACAGGCAGGCAGACAGAGAGACAGACCTTCAGACAGATATACAGACAGACAGGCAGGCAGACAGACAAACAAACAGACAGATAGAAAGGTAAGGGAGCCTGGATGTGTTGACCAGGCAGACCGACAGTGGTACGAGGATCTAAGAAGCCCTCCCTCTGTTGGAAATACAGGGGACAGACAGACGCTAGTTGATGGGAATATATGTACACACTATCAGGTTGAGTCTTCTATAAATAGCAATCTATTCATGGTATATTGTCAATAACATATTCAGAAGTGGATTTGTCCATAATATATTCAGATGTGAATTTATCATTATGTCACATCTTGTGTGATATCATTTAATATATAAAAAATTGACATACACCTAATTATACGATCACTTTTTTTTATGCCAGTGTCACGAACATTCAGTTAATTGCTTATTGTATGTAATATTTTCTCATCGTTTTAATTAACTAACTAACTAAATTGGAGTGGTAATGAGGGGGTGATGTCTGAGTCTGAATTTAATAAATAAAACCTGAAAAAGCCCTAGCATGTGTTGATAGCAGCGGCAGGCAGTCGGCCTGTAAATCCACAATCGACCTACAAGGTTATCCCTTAGATTAAAGAGAAAAAATACCCACAATCCCCTGTTGATGTCCACGCTTTTAGGCTCCCTTCACTCTCTGTGACCTCAAACTTTGTCATTCTTTGACTCGCCTGATTATCCACCATCCCACGTGAAGGTGGAAGGCTGAGTGAGGACAGTTTGAACTGAAAAAGTAGATATATGAGAGAGAGAGAGAGAGAGAGAGAGAGAGGGGGGGGTTAAGTAGAGTTACGTAGCAAGAAAAAGCACAGTCAAAAATGGTGGAGAAAAGGAGACATAAACTTTGGTGTTAAAACCGAGGAAGAAGAGGGAGGGTGGGGTGGTGGAGAGGGTAGGGGTAGTGTGTGTTTGGGGAGAGCGGGTGGGGGTTGGTGTTGGGTGGTGGTGGTGGTGGTGGAGGTTTCGTGCGACTGGCAAGTTTTTGGATGGGAGATGAAAGGAGGGAAGTGGAGGAGGAATAGAGAGCTGTGTAGCGAGGAGGAGGAAGGGTAAATGGGAGTGGAGGAGCAAGGTCCATAAGCCCCTGGATGATGAGAGAGAGGCTGGCTCTCCCAGGACACATTTGACAGGTTTCAGAAGTGGGGAAGCCTGCAGCTAGAAGTGTCTGCTTGCACCCTTAGGAGCCGCCGAGAGACACAGAGCGAGAGAGAGAGACGGAGAAACAGTGAGAGAGAGCGATGGTGTGGAAATGGTGATTGGGAATATGTGCTTAAGACAAACAAAACAAAAAAAAGTGTACCTGATGAAAGTTGTGACATTCCGTGCGCCTGTGTGTTTGTGTGTGTGTGTGTGTGTGTGTGTGTGTGTACAAAAGCGTGAAAGAGGCGTGTGCACCTCAGTTTTTTTCTTCTTCACTTAAGTCACAGTGTGCAGTGGCAAGCCGCTAAACTCCTGGATGCTCTGCCTCCTCCAAAACCACAAGAGAATGACAGATATAGTATTAGGTATAATTAGTTGTTTGCGTCGTAGCAGCCCGCGTGACATGTTGTTCTCTCGGAGTATCATCTCAAAAGTTTATTCTCGTGAAGCCAACAATTCATGGACTGCATTGGTGTAACTTGAACAAGAAAAACGAAAGCAAACAAACGAATTAAAAAAGACCTAATTACGACCCGTAGCAGTAATCCTTCTGCATACAACTTCTGGATAGCTGTTACACCAATAAGTGTGTTTGTTTGGCCTCGTAACACACACAAACACGCACGTATGGATCAGCCTCTGCATTGTGAACTCCTGGATTAAACAGAAAATGAACCTCATGTAGGCGAGACAAATAAATAAATGAACAGGAGAAAAGGGATGGCCGGAGGGGGGGGGGGGGGCGGGGGAGAGAGAAGGGATAAACTTTATTATTTTGTATTTTATTTTTTCGTTTTTCCTTCCACAAACAGCTTTAGTATTGGTGCAGTGCAGCCTGCAGAGAACACCACCCTGCCAAAATAAAGATGAGCTGGGGCCCGTAGTAAAGGAGACGTCTGCCATGGGCGGCCCCTGAGATCTAATCAGAGGGCTTAATATCCCCCACAGCGAGGAGACCTTGGCCCCTTAGCCCCCTTACCCTGACACCCCCCGACGTCCGGCTCAGCCCAGCTCTCCGCTTGGCTCCACAACCAACAAACTGCACAAAGTTCTCTCTCTCTCGCGTGCTCTCTCTCTCCCTCTCTCCCTCACTCGCTTTCTCCCTCTCTCGCTCCCTCTCTCTCTCTCTCGCGCTCATCTGTCTCTCTCTCTTTCTCTGTCTCTATCTCTCTCGCCTTTCCTTTCTTGTTCTCTCTCATTCTCAACAGGGAGCACCAACAATGACCAGCCGCTGATACTGTTTGGACTTTATTCTTTTTTTTTTCTCCAGTTTTTGGATTATTTCTTCTTGTCTTCTCCCTCTGTGTCCGCGCCTTAACCCCGGCGGGAAAGACATGGTTCTTTGACGATCACACCCGTAGCCATGGTTTTCTTTCTGAAGCCCATGTCAATAGGTTGGATCATCTAGGCGCCTTCAAGCAGCGCACATGTTAATTAAATTGTATCTCAATAACATTGTTCTCACACACACCAAAATGACACACACCTAGCAGACACACACACCACGCAGTGTGTGGTGTGTGTGTGTCTGCTAGGTTTGTGTCATTTTGACAGCGGTAAATAAAGGTCAAAGCTGTACTCAACTCCCGCCGATCTAAATGAAAGGCTGGGTGTTAAAACTCGGAACACAAAGAGAATGTAGACCGTATACAATTTATAGTGTCCTCTATATATATGTCTTCATAAATCCACAATGTTGTTATGGGGAAGTGCATTTAATACCCTGGCAGCATGCCTGCGATGCTTTCAGTCGTGGGCGAACCATGTAATATGCTTAAGGGTGAAGTCATGCAAAGTTATGACTAGATTGTCATTGCGGTACATTGGGTACTTGCCCCTCATTAGCACTGCATTAGATACACATGCAAACAGGAAGAAACGGCTCACCTGACGGCGCAGTGGTAAGCGGGCCTATCGCACTGCATTGGAAGCCCCCCTAAGTCGCAAATCCATTTTATATTTTCCTGTATTTACTTTTTCTTTGTCTACCCAAAGACTTAATGAAGGATTCCAGCAGTTGGCGGAACCTGATTCTGCTCGGTATTACGCTGAACAGAGAAAACCAGCCACAGAACCAATGCTATCATGTTCTCTGTTTTGTTGGCTTTAGTGTCTCTCCAAAGCAAGCTTCCAACCCGTAGATAATTACCCAACTTGAAAATGTGCACATGTCGAGGTAAACATTTAGCGTCTAACTGCATCGCAATCTATTCACGATTACGTTTTTTCCCTTTTTTTCGTTTTTTTATCATCATTGCATTGTCGTGGTCATTAGTTTCAGAAATGGACCGTGGTGTTATTGTTTGTTCATTAGCAGAGGAGGGTTGTTCATTTCCTGGTTAACACGTTGCCACGTCCCCCCCTACCCCCCTCCCAGCATCTGCCGCCCTGACATTAGCAGTCTGCTAGCATGGCCGTCGCTCTCTCTCTCTCTTGCCCTCTCTGGCTCTCTCTGGCTCTCTCGATCCTCACTCTTTTTCTCTCTCTCTCTCTCTCTCTCTCAGCGGATCGACGCGAGGCCTTTCTTTAGTATTTCTGGGGTCAGGGGCGAGGCACGCCTCCATTCAGGGAGAGCAAAGTGAACCTCAAGCGTACGAAGCTCAATAATTCATATCAGCTCTCCCAGGTTCTCCATCAAATTGGGACGCGATAATGTCTGGGAGAGATGGGGGCGGGGGGGGGGGAGAGCCCTCCAGGGGCCGGGGTTGAGGAGTGTGGGGGGGTGGGGGGAGTGGGGGGGTCCTCAGCGACCCCAAAGTGATCTCTCTAACAGACACCTCACCTCACCTTTTGTGCCTCTGTGCTTTTCTTTTCTCCCCCTCTTCTTCTTCTTCTTCTCCTCTTCTCCCCGTGGCCCTAACGGTGCATGCATTAGAAGAAAAGTTATTTTGAGCCGTAAGAAATTCAAATGAACCCCCCTCCCCCCCACATGGCAACTTTTCCAGAGCATCCAGGCCTTTGAGATTAGACAGGCGTCCTTAAAGCACAGGGGTCTGGGATAACAAACGGCATGTTTGAAGTGCTCCTCGGAGAATGCAGAGGCACACACATACACACACTCTCAAGACGTGCGCATGCATACACATGCACACACACACACACACACACACACACACACACACACACACACACACACACTGGTGTACAGACGCTCAGACGCACACATGAACTCGCGTGCATCCCTCCTTTAGCGTTCCAGCTTGGACTGAGGCACTAATGAAAGCACAAATGTGTGGTATATGTTTTTAACTGCCAATGCAAGTCGTGTGTGTTTATGTGAGAGTGACTGTAGCCAGAGCATGCATGAATAAGTAGTGCAACACCATGAATATTTATATTGTCAATATAATTAGCGATGTAGACTAATGGAGGCCATGTTTTGCACTTGAAGCCATGCCAATTTCTACTGCTTGTTTATTTTTCTGGCTGGTTGTCCCCACAGCAGTGCTAAATAAAGAGCATCATTATTCCCAAAGTATTACGCATTGACTAGCTGCGCTGCCATAGAAATGTCCACTCTGGTGCTTCTGGTGTCAATATCCAAATTGTTTCCCCTTTAAAATGATACGTCTAATTTTTGACTATGTTATTTCATTGTGGATAGCACATTGATGTGATCGTAATTAGCCCATTTTCAGTGCTATTTGACACGGACCCTCCGTTGCTAATCGAGACAGATGCAAATATGAGTATGATCAACCCGACGGCAACATTAAGGGGATGTTCACAAAGACTGGAGAAGCGCACGGTGATGACACGTAACTCTACAGAGCAGCTACATAACCCTCTTAAAATGTGAAGTTAAACTAACTAAGTGACTAAAGAGAGTGTATAAAACATCTCATGCTGTTCCTCTTCTGTCCCTGTGTTTGTCCCTATGCGTATGCACAGTGTTCGTCCAGGCCAGCAAGCTGCAGCAGCACATCTTCTCGGCCCACGGCCAGGAGGATAAGATCTACGACTGTTCCCAGTGCCCGCAGAAGTTCTTCTTCCAGACGGAGCTACAGGTAAGCCTCAGGACACGTAGCCACGTAGCCACATGGAGTGGCTCCGGACCGCTTAACCCACACTGCCGCCACCACACCGCCCTCAGAACACACAACAAAAATCACAACTTACAACACACCGCAGATGGCTCCTCGTCCGTGATTCCTCCCCCCCCCTTTCCCCATCCCTGCTGGAAGAGGCGCCTCAGAAGGAATTACTCTGTCGTCCATGGCTAAAACTAATTTGCGATGTGCAGATATGATTTGATTTGCTTATTAGACCAACAGAGCACTAAAATATCGGCAATTAGAAGGATTAGTGGTATGTTGGTATTTGAAGAGGTAATTACATGCAATGCAGAGGAAGAAAAAAAACACACAGACTTCAGTCATTCTGCCTGCTGCATCACTCCCTTCCTAATCGCAGAGGAGGCCCCGTGGCTAAATATGAGCTCTGTCCCCGGCGACGCTATATCTGCCCTTCAACAAAGTTAGTAGTTGGACTTATGAACTCGCAATGTTAGAGAGATAATCCATTTTCTAGCAATCTCTTTCCCTGGTCCTCTGAGAACCTGAAAAAAATGAAACAGACCTTATTATATTATATCAGTGTGGCGGTGTTTTCATGCAGCGCTGTTTGTCCCCGGGGGATTCCGTACCTTTACACATAGCACTTTTCTCATATCCAGATCGTTTTATTTTTTTCCCCCTTTTTCTATTGCATTGTGTAACTGAAACATCAAACTGGGAGTCCTTTAACCACTTTCTTTAAACTCGATCACTGAAATCCTTGCCATTACTAAGCACAAGGAGGATGAATCACCCAAAACGAACTAAATATCTCAAGTAACAAACATTGTACAACTATTTTGAACATGCAGGTTGGGTGGGTTGCTGTGCGTTAGACTAGACAGAGTAGCCGTGAGAGGGAATCTATCCCGGGCCGAGCTGCCAGTGAATGGTGCAGTTTTCATATTGAAATGCAGGGTGTAAACACACACTGCCTCTGTGTGTGTGAGTGTGTGTGTGTGTGTGTGTGTGTGTGTGTGTGTGTGTGTGTGTGGGAGGGGGGGTGCCAGGAGGAAGGTGAGTGTGATCATTATCTCCTGGTCATTTGCACGCGGCCGCCATGAATAAAACGGCTCTTGATTCCACCAATGTACCGCGTTAACAAGCGAGGCGGTTTCTCAGCGAAACCTGCCAACACTTCTCACAGTCTCCTCGTTTGTTCGCACAAAGGCCTTTCTATCTCTATCTCAATCACATGCTCGTATCTCATTGGCTGCACGGTGGCGGTGGTGTTTTTTTTTAATCTTTTCTTTAACGCTGGGGTTGAAAAAGTACCCATAAACATCCTCAAATAACCCTGGGATGTTTTTCCTTTTTTAAATCTTTTTTCAGACATTTTTATTTTGGGGCGCTCTCTAGTGATCAGTGATCATCTGTGCATCCCTGAGGTGCCGTTTCATGCGTGCTTCATATTGTCGAACACACTCTGCGACGGGGGTAAGATCAGAACAGACAGAGGAACCCGTGGCACTCTGCTGGCGCCACCCGCGGGTTATGAAAGGAGAGTCGGGGGGTTGAGTTAGCAGGGGGAAAAGACGGTCGCTATGCCGCGAACACCTGCGCTGTGCTCTTAAGTCGGTCCCCGGTGGTGATGGCGTGCACACATACACACACACACACACACACACACACACACGCACACACATGTGCAAACACACGCACACACACTCACACACAGGCAAACTCACACAGACGCACACAAAATCACACACACACAAACAAAATCACACACAAACACACACACATTCACACACACACACACACTGCTCCTCATACCACGTAAGAACCCTGATTATTTCAATGTACATTAGTGTTATAGTGTGGAAACGAGCTGATTGTGAGAGCCGCCATCACCATTTGCAGCAATGTCACAGCTAAGGAGAGTGGTGTCGCACTCGTCACCTCATGCATGCATAGTGTTACGCATCAACACACATCTACACTCACAAGGTGAAGATAGATGGGGTTCGATATCACGCAGCCCATCAGCATTTGAATGATTAAAATGTTTCCGTAAAGTGAGCATTCTCTCGTCTGTTAGGCCTAGAGTTTAAGCTGAAGTTGTATGTTGAAGCGTGTTTCTTTCTTTATTTTTCTTGTTTGTTTGTTTGTTTCGGGAGGTTCATTTTTTTCACCGTATCACACTTCAAAAATGTCTCCCTGACACAGAGCAGTGGTTTTTCAGTCTGTCTGAAGTGGAGCTGTCTTCCAACAGTGAGAAGAGTGTAGTCTCTCTCTCACCTTCTCTCTCTCTGTCTGTGTGTGTGTGTGTGCGAGGTCTTAAGTTTGGAGCTTCTCCACCACCTCTCTCTCTCTCTCTCTCTCTCTCTCTCTCTCGCTCTCTCGCTCTCTCTCTCTCGCTGACACTCTGGCCAGCGCATGGACTACCTGGGCTCTTCATCTCTCACAGTAGTCTGGGAGAGGGCAGGTCAAAGGTTGCGGTGCAAGCTGGGAGCCGTGGCGGTGCGATGCGCGGAGGGGGGCCGGGGGGGGGGGGGCGGGGGGAGAGCTGCCTCAGCAGGCAAAGGGAAGCAAGAGGATATTTTATTAATTTGCTGCTGAGATCCTGAAACAGACCAAAGGCTGTGACAGGTATCCAGCACCCCACTCCACACACTCCACACCACTCCACACACACACCCCCCGGTGAACTCCACCCTGTGAGGGGGCTAGCCAATTTTCGCCGGCCTGTCGAGATGGATGATGGGAGAGCATCCGTCTAATCAGCCCTCCCAGGACCCCCCACCCTTCCCACCCCCACCCTCCCTTCTGCCCTCCCCTCCCGACAGCCTTCCTTGGACCGGGCAAGATTGACTGACTCATGGGCCTGTGTGCCCCAGAATTCAGTCTCTCCCTCCTTCTCTCGCTATCTCTCTCTCTCTCTCTCTCTCTCTCTCTCTCTCTCTCTCTCTCTCTCTCTCTCTCTCTCTCTCTCTCTCTCTCTCTCTCTCTCTCTCTCTCTCTCTCTCTCTCTCTCTCTCTCCCTCTCCCTCTCTCTCCTTCTCTGTCTTTCTCGGCCTCTCATTTGGTCTCATTTGCCCTCTCTCCTTTGCTCTCTGTCATTCTCTTTCTACCTTGCTCACTCACTCACTCACTCACCCTCCCTTGCTCACTCTCCATCCTTGACAGGCAAACTGAGCACCGAGATGCATAGTCCACTATTCCCCCCGCCGAAGCTCTCCGGAGATACACACACACACACGCGCACATACACACACACACACAGCCTCAGCATCCTCCCTTCCTCACCCTATTAAAAGATGGAGCAGGAGAGTGTAGATATTTCATGAGGTGCTGATCGCGGTGGTGGTGTTGGTGGTGGAGGGTAGGGGGTGACTTGTTCTCAGCATCAGAGGTGTACCACGTCTTGTTGTGTGCTCTGCTTCACACACACACCCTATCCCTTCACCCTCACCGCCGTCTATTCCGGCCACGAGGAGATAGCATTGCACCAAATGCTTCCATCTCTCACCCCAATAGGAAGCGCAATCCTCCTAAAGAAAGGATTGTGCTTAGAGAAGACATGTATATATTTATAAATCCACGCCATCGGAAATACTGCTGGTTTTTCGCCGACTGCGATTGCGTCGGGAAATGTTGCACTAAACTTTGCCTTTTCCGTACCACTACTAGCTCCAACCCCACCCCACCACCACCACCATCACCACCCCAGCTCCTACACCCACTCCCCACCCCACCCCCTCCCGGTTGCTTTAGAAACAGTAGCTCTACAGATCGCTTGGAGCGACGGTGCCTCCGACAATGCTGCAGGGCGTGGATTAATTAAGCAGATTCATTAACTGATGGATGTGCCGTATTAGCCACAGCTTAAATCTGACATTTGTCGGAGTGCGAAAAAAGGAAAGAAGATACAGATAAACAGAAGGGTGTGTG
Source organism: Lota lota (assembly GCA_026745465.1). Lineage (NCBI taxonomy): Eukaryota > Metazoa > Chordata > Actinopteri > Gadiformes > Lotidae > Lota > Lota lota. The sequence continues at coordinate 1,661,711 of JACYXH010000812.1, read as the reverse complement.
TGTGTGTGTGTGTGTGTGTGTGTGTGTGTGTGTGGAGGGAGGTCATCATTGCAACCCTACACGAGGCTACTCTGTGAAGCTCACCGCGCTAAAACCACCATGTTTTAAAATATCATAGTTGTACAGTTCCACCGTTAACGTGATATTTGAGTTGCTTTCTGTCTCAGCTCTCGACTCCATTTTAAACCAGTCATCTTCCATCAGCCCCTAACACGACCCTCCCTCTCGCCTTGTCCCCTCTCTCTGTCCTCCGTGCACTTTCATTAGCCTCCCTGGGGCGGTCTTGTGACGGGGTGGGCCGGTGTTGTGAATCATGTGTGTTAAGTCGTCCCGCCATCATAACACAAAGGAGTGTGAGAAAGGCGGGTCTCCTGTCGTGGTATCACTTCCTCCTCCCCAAGACGCCCGCAAGACACAGCCTTACCTTAATTGGACTGTCTCTTCTTTTTTCCCTTTTCTTCTTTTCTAGTTTTTGTAAGATTCCTTCACAGACCATCCACAGCTCCGTGGGCTTTAATGAGTGCAGGAAGTGACAGGAGCATGCGTGCTGCACGTTCTGTACCCACACACACACACAAACACACACACACACACACACTCACATAAATGACCTCCCCTTCCCCGCGTGACGGCTATTATTGCCAAGCTGTGACCAATTTCGGCGTTTTAATTAAGCATATTTATAGGGCTGCTGTTTGGTCGGCAGGTCAGTGTAAACAGCCCCACGTTTCATCACGTCCATCTGTGGGAGGAAGGAGAGAGGGGAGGGGGGAGTGAGAGATAGAGAGAGAGAGAGTTAATGGAGGGCAAGAGTTAGAGAAGGAGAGAGGACGAAAAAAAACAGTGTAATCGGCCACTGACTACAAAATACAAGTTATTTGTTATTCTAACGTTATGCCACAGAATGTCGTAAACCCAGACATTTGACAAGATAACAAATTTCCATTGTAAATATAGCATAACCCGCCACACACGCTGCCATAAAGGCACCGCGATCCAATTCAACTCCCCAGGTGTTGCTTATTTTCTCGTTGTCTTTTTTTTTGTTTGTTTAGCATCGCTCCTTTTTGATAGTTTGTTTTGTTGCCACTTTCATTTTGAAACACCCCCCCCCCCCCCCTCCAAAACACCCTAAATGCCCCACGTCCCGAGCGTGTCACGCCCAAGTCAGATCCGCGTTCGATGAACCCCCCAGCGGCTCCCGCAAACACCCCACTTTCTCTGAATATCTTGATCTTCCAAGTGTGACAGCTTCTTGTGCTTTAGAAAGTCTCTCGCTCTCGCTCTCGCTCTCTCTCTCTCTCTCTCTCTCTCATTTTTTTTTTCTTTACTTTAAAAATGACAAGCTGTTTCTTTGCCTCATCACCCCAGGTGCAGAGGATTCTGTCACCATTTCAAAAAGAAAGTTACAACAACATTACAAAATGAAAGAACAATGTATAAAAAAAGAATAAAAAAAGCTCCCAGTGTTTGTGTGTGCTTGCTGCCTTCATTAATATTTAAGCTTTTTTATAATGGTGTACAAACACTGTACAAACGTGGCTCGGCACTGTAAGAAAGCGGGCCATAAACATCCTCAGATGATTGGCGACAGATCACAATGGCACCATTCTAGTTATTTCTTTTTTTTTTCAGGTGGATCAGAATAAGACAGCATGACAGACCTAATGATCCTTGGAGGATACTCTCACTCACAGTGTGTGTGTGTTTGTGTGAGTGTGTGTGTGTGTGTGTGTGTGTGTGTGTGTGTGTCTGTGCACGTGACTATGGATGTAGTACACGTTTGTGTATTTGCGTGCGTGCTGCTGTTAGCATTTGCCTTTGTCTATATCTCTCCCAGGGTCTGATGTGTGCATGCAAACACATTGTCTGGAGGGAGACATGACAAAAAACTCCCAGAAGCCTTTGAGCTGTTCTGTGTGTGTGTGTGTGTGTGTGTATGTGTGTGTGTGAGAGTTTCTTCTTATTCTTCCCTTTCCTCCTTCCTCTGTTGCACCACTGGGGAAAGTTGAATCCAAACAAAGGGGAGACAGTGCTTCGGTGTGCTGTGCTAGAATCCATCACCGGATCCCCCCCCCAGCCTCCCAGCCTACCACCCAACCACCCCTTCCTCAGACGTGTTTCCTTTACTTTCCAAGTTTCAGTTTTCCATGGCATTTTCATACGTGCCACCATAAGCATTTCCACAATGAGCCACCCGCCATGTTTAATGCTCGCCGTCTAGAGTGATTAACATATGCTTTTTTAACGACTTTTGAATGGTAGTTATCATGTTGATGTTACTACGTTAGAAGTGACGTTATGTTTACACAGTGCAGCTTATACAAAACCAGCTTCCATTTTTCGCACGAGTTTCAGCAAGAGTGTTAAGTGACTTACTGCTGACATCCGCTATCCAGGCTTTCCTCTCTTCCCGTCGGAAGTCATTCTTCTATCGTTCTGTGTTTCGATCCAGTCTAGCTGTGACAGTCCTTTCCCCACTCCAGGAATTGTGTCTGAATGCAGGACAAGGACCCACGTCGGGAAACAATTCCCAACAAGAACATTGAAAAAGAAGTCACCATGTGTTGTGTACGGTGGCCTACCTAGACAGGAACACCGGGGGGGCGTTCGGGGGGTAGGTGGAGCGTTGGGGAACAGCAGCGGGGGTGGGGGGCTAACTTTGTAGCATCCCTCCAGTCTTAAAAGTCTGTCCCCGACTGAAGTGGTTAAATGTGAGAGTAATTGTGTTTTGTTTCTGGGACTGACACGCGGAGCCCCGTGGACCCCCATCTCCCTCCCAGTGACAAGCCCAGATCCTCCTCCCCCCTCTCTCCTCCCCCCCTCGCTTGGTCTAATTAGAGGATGTAGCCCAGGGCTCGTGTCCCAGGAAGGGCCCTCCCCCCCTCCCCACACTCCCCCTTCTTCCCCAAGATGGCTCCCTGAAGAAAGGCCGTAATTGGGTTCTTTAGTCATAGTCTTCATTTTAGCTGGAAAGGCATCTGTGTGTTGATATCACCTCAGAATACCATCTCTCTCTCTCTCTCTCTCTCTCTCTCTCTCTCTCTCTCTCTCTCTCTCTCTCTCTCTCTCTCTCTCTCTCTCTCTCTCTCTCTCTCTCTCCTCCTTGCCCCTCCCTGTCTCCCACTCCTTTTGCCTCACTTAATGAGGCCCCATAATAACACAGCAGTTGTGCAGTTGTTTTGCTACCTCAGTCAAACAGCGGGATCACGGCGTAGTGTGTTTCCAGTACCATTCACTTGTCTACTTAGACAGGGTAATGAGTATCATTTGGAGCTACAAAAAGCAACTGACATACAAAAGCGCTTTCGTCTTCTCTAGTTACACCTCAAGTATCTGGCTGGGGCAGTTAGCCGTGTCTTTCGCCCGAAACACATCTGTCTTTTTTAATTGATCGGTTATATATAGATCCTTCGTTATGAGAGTATGGGATCACGATAAAAGAAAAAAACATATTCTGCGCCTATAGGAATACTAATGTGCATCAGTGTTGAATCGACCACGTTTTATTTACTTATAATTTTTTACTGTATATCCATCATATCCCCAGGCACCTCATTGAAAACAAGAAAGGCCTGTTACCAGGGAGACCAGACCCATTTTAGACGAAAAAAGACCAAGTGTTTGGGGGTCAACCGTCCCTATGGATTGATAAGTGTGAACTGCAGAGAATGCCAGCTGCTAAATCATTTATTTATTTGTTTGTGCGTTCTTCACGGGCTCAACCGGCCACTGGTAATCTTGGCCGGGGGCCAGAGCAGGACGGGCTTACGTGCCGCGCGGCGGCGTGGTCAACAGCGGTGCAGAGTTCCACTAGAAGCTAAGCGCTGTCGTCTTCCCAGCGAGCCGCGTTCACACACCAGAAAACAAAGAATGCGCTGACAAATATGTCCTAATTACACAAAATACAGGCCTAGGGATCGTTTGGATTAGTCCACGGCTGTTTTTTTCTTCTTCTTGTTTTTACAAGGTACGGCTATTACACTAATGTGGCAAAAATGCACTGTTTACACTGTCATTTAGTCAACTGTTGGTTTAACCCGTGGGCTAGAGCGGCGGTGACTTTAAGGTTTCTTTGTTTTAGTGTGATCTTCTTTATTTCGTCGTGACGCGTTTCTCGTGCCTTAATTAAACTCCAGAGTGATGACTGGGAGCGTGCGCAGGTCTCTATGGTTTTGTAAGCGCTCCCTGCGTCCCAAGTGCTGCTCTATGCAGACTGGTTTCAGCCATGAGCAGGGAGAGAGAGGGGAAGGGGGAGAGCTAGAGAGAGAGAGAGAGAGGGATTTGCCGCTGAGAGTTAAGACAAGATGCCGGCAACGCAGGAGTGAGACTCAAGGAATCTTCGAGAATGCTGATTAGTTCTCTGAAGGTTTTGGTTTTCCGCGAGGTGGTGCGACTGTCATTTTTCAACCTAAAGGTTACGCCATACTTAATGTACAAACAGTAACAAACTAACAATATCGTCTTTCGTGTGGTCTTTTGTTTGCCCTTAAATAGATATTGCCCTCATTGCTTGGAAAGTTGTTGTGTATCTTAGTCTTAGGCTATTACATTGACTCTGAAGTACAGCCAGAATATCTGCTCTCATTTTGTCGGCATATTTTGTCGGCATATATATTAGGCACATAACTAAGTAACTATGTGACAAATCACAACCTACGTATTACTTAAGCCCCACCCTCACCTCATACCATGTCCAAAATGGCGAGTGGTCCTCTATTACCTGTTGCTTGGCAACAAGTAAACATTCACACATTCAAACCATCAGCACCAATCGGAGCACGCTGGGCGGCTACAAGCCACATGTGTTGAACACATCAAGAGCTTGTGTTCCCAGATGCCGCGGATATAGCTCAGTGTACCACGGTCAGCATCTCCCTCCCAGACTCTCATCTCAATCTCCCTGCACTTCCCAACGCATTAAGATGATCTATGGAGCTCAGAAGATCCTAACGGCTGCATCGCCGAGGAACCCTGCGCACGAGGCATGACCGGAGCATGGTCCTGCACGTGTCGTCATGAGATCCATCAGACTGTAGCATCGCTGGTGGGGAAGGTGTTTCTTTGATGTCAGCCTGGCGTCTGCTCTTCGCATTTTCAGCCATTTTGCCATGTTTGGCCTTAATAGCGTGAGACTCTATACGGTAAAAAAAAGACTAGACTACACTTATTGGCCTTTTTTGTTGGGGGTGGGGGCAGGGGGGTGATGCAATAGACGCATCTCTGTTGCCTCATTGGAGAGAAAGAGAGAGTCCTCCATCGATGGATACCAGAACACTTGGGGAAAAAATGACAAAAAGAATGATTAGTTAATAAATGGCACGCTCCAGCATCCCCTAGTCCCACCTCCCCAATACCTTATTGCTCCTCCCACCTCCTCGATGTCTTCTCCCTCTCCCGTCCTCTCTCTCACCCTCTTCCTCTTTATATTCCTCTCTCTCTCTCTCCATACCTTCTGCGTCGATGGCGGTGGTGGCGGCAGGGGCGTTAAACTCCTACGACGTGTTGCACCTGTTTGCACGGGGTACACCATGCCCCCCTGCTGGCTCCTATCCTCCCCCCTCCTCCCCCCCCTCCTCCCCTCCCTCCCCTCCAGGGCCCCCCGAGGGCGCTGCGGAGGAGTGATGTAATCTGATGAAAGTCCTGGGTTAACGGTGGCACTGTGCCAGGCCAAGAGAGGGAAGAGGAGAGTGCAAAAGAGAGAGAAAGGGAGAGAGAGAGGTGTTGAGAGAGAGAGAGAGGTATTGAGGGAGAGAGAGGGCTTTAGAGAATGGAGAAGGCTCTCTTTCTCTCTATCTGAGCTAATGCATCCAAGCCTTGCGAGGTAGAGGCACCCTGCGCAATATTGATCAGGGTAAAATTTATTTAGTGGAGAATTGACTGCTTTGGTTCACCTGAACAAAAAGAGCTGGTAATCGAATGCCTGCAACAGGCATGTGTGTGTGTGTGTGTGTGTGTGTGTGTGTGTGTCTGTGTGTGTGTCTTGGTGTCTATGCGCATGCGTGCGTGTGTGCGTGCTTATGTGGCCAATATAGGTGGTTTTAGAAGGACAGAGTGTGTGTGTGTGTGTCAGAGAGAGGTTAGCACGGATGGATGGAATGTGAGGGGAGATGAATAGGGAAGGTAGAGAGTGGGTTGAGATAACTCATGTAACGGAGTTGAGTGCTAAGTGGTTCGATGCAGGTTGTTGTAATTTAATTATATCAAATCGGATGTAATTGAATGAAGTCTAATCTGGTTTGGTGGTCAAAATCAAACGCCACCTGCCATGAAAATAGTTCTTCCATCATGCCCTAAAGATGCAGGTGAAGTTTAGCCTGCTAGCCGGTCTCCAACGCATTAGCACTCACACACACAGTGTTGGTGGAGCACTCGGAGGGGAGGTTGATGAAGAAGGGAAGATTGTGAGAGTGAATCCGCTTCTTATTCTCCCTTCTGCATCCCCCCCCCCCCCACACACACACACACACCTCGTCTCTCTGCACTGATACACAGCACAGTTCATAGCTGCTGCCACTCCGAGTTCAGCATCCACAGAGATAGAGGTATCATACCCCCCCCCACACACACACACACCATCCACACACTCCCAGCCCCTCCACACAAACACACACACACACACACACAGTCAAACACATACACACACAAACACACAGTCAAACAAACACACACACACACACACAGTCAAACACACTTACACCCACACAGTCGAAAACAGACACAAATATACACACATTCAAACACAGACACACACACATACATACACATGCACACAGTCCCACACAGACACTCACACACACACACACACACACAGTCAAACACAGACCCACACACAAACACACACACACACACACACACACACGCTCGCTCTCCTTTCTCCCTCCATCTCCCTTTGGTCTGCATGGCTGCCACTGCCACTGGAGGCGTTTAACACCGTCCTTGAGAAAGCCCTCGGTGAGAAACTCCTGCCATGTTTAAGGAGAAAGGTAGAACTGCCGTGTGTGTGTGTGTGTGTGTGTGTGTGTGTGTGTGTCAGACAGAGCTGGGACGTGCAGGGGGGGTTGGGTTGGGGGTGCATTCTCCAGGGGGGTTATTTTCCCCTCTAATAGCTGTTACGAGCCCTACATTATATCCAAGGAGCTACGTTCCTTTGGGGTCCACACACACACGCACATGCACACGCACGTCTGCACACACACATCTACACACACACACACACACCTAGACACACATACCTAGACACACTCGGCACACTTGCACATAAAGGCCTTTGCGCACACTTGAGCACACAGTATCCCTTCTCTCTGTCTGTCTCTCTCTCTCTCTCTCTCTCTCTGTCTCTCTCTCTCTTTATTTCTTTCTGCTTCACATACCTACACACACACACAGACACACACACTGAGTCCCAGTCGCTGTGCTCTCCCCGTGTCAATATCCTGCCATTTGAAGTCACGTACTGCAGGGGCTTGTGGGAGCCGCCGAGGAGCCAGGCTGACGGGTAATGGGCCGCATTCATTAATAAGGTTGCCGCGCTGCCCCCCCCCCCCCCCCCTCCCCGGCAACGCCATCCATGGATGTCTTCACCGCAGGGAGATAGGGAGGGAGAGAAAGAGAGGGAGATATAGAGAGAGAGAGGGGGCGGAGGCGGTGTCCCTGGGGGAGGCTCCTCCCAGACTCACTTAAAGAGCTTTATTTCAGCAAGAGAGAGGTAGAGCGAGAGAGCTAGGAGTTAGGGAGCGAGGGATGGTCGGAGACAGTAAGAGAGAGAGAGACCGAGTGGAGGGAGAGAGAGAGAGAGAGAGAGTAGAGAGAGAGAGAGAGAGGCAGAGAACGGTGGTTGGCGAAGGGACAGCCTCCTTTGAAAGAAAGACAGACAGAAGGAAAGTAAGAAAGTCGGATAGAAAGACAGAAGGAAAAGAAAGAACGACTGGGACATAAGCTGAAGGCAGGGCCTTACGTTGTGAGCCCCACTCACCCTTACAACGGTTGCCATGTCCTGTCCCCGCGCACACACTGACACACACACAGACCCACCCCCACCCCTCCAGTCTCCGTCAAACAGCGTATTACCCCACCTGTCGGAAAGTAATCTCCGTGGCTGAAAGGGAGGCTGTCGACATGTTTAAACGCTTTGTACCCTGGCACCTTAAAAGGTTAAAGAGGGGGGGGGGGGGGGGGGGGGGGGGGGGGGGGGGGGGGTGTAAGTTGAGCTAGGCTAATAGTTTCCTCTGCCTAACACTGCCAGAAGGAAAAAAATAAATGTAGCAAACCGAACTGAAGGTGACTACCTTGTAAACTCACCTTCATATCGTCCCCTGCAGTAAACCTTTGTGTTGTTGTTTGGTTTTAAGTAGTGATTTATAGACGTGATCAGTAGTGATAAGTAGTGATTTATAGACCTGATCTTTGTTATGGTCTCACATAGAAAATAGTAGCTGTGTGTGTGTGTGGTCGTGTGGTCGTGTGTATGTGCGTGTGTGTGTGTGTGTGTGTGTGTGTGTGTGTGTGTGTGTGTGTATGACAGGTGTGTTTAGTCCGTGCCAGTGTGTTGAGTCCGAGGCCCGTGTTTTCAACCCGGGCACAGCAAATGGGGCATGTAGTTTGCATTAAAGGGATTAGCAGTCACGTCAAAAGATGACCTGGATTCAGCCCACCAGGGACACCAGTTACACACCCCCTGGTCCACACACTCCCCTTTAAAATAACCTGGCACAGCTGCCCCCCTACAACCACTATCTCACTGGTCTGTGTGTGTGTGTGTGTGTGTGTGTGTGTGTGTGTGTGTGTGTGTGTGTGTCTACATTGTGAGAGAGTCAGCGAAACACAACCTATCTTTTTTAAATCCCCGGGTGTTATGTGAGCTAGGCATAATTTCATATCTCAGTGGTTGTGTGTGCATCACACTAGATCTAAATTACATTGCGATTCCTGGCTTTGATTTTGGTTCCCCTATGCTCGTGTACAAGACGTTTTAATATATTTTTTAAGAAATGAGAGAAAGAACCAGCTCTGAGAATGATCATGTATGCCAGCAGATTCTTTGTCCCATAGTGACACTTGTTTCCATGGACACAGCCATTGATCTGGTAAACGTAGTAGTCCTAAGGACTGGGTTGTGAAATGTTGTCACATCCCCCTTCCCAGAACTTCACCATGCATCATTCCAAAGCGAGCCCCTATTGATCTCCACACGTACATTGAAAGCACTATGCAGGTCACTGGGACTCCTGTGAAATCCTGACAATGTTATTCAGTTATCTAAACAAAATACTTGAGCCTCACAATCAGCATGTTTGGATGAAAAAAACCAAAAACATTTATACAGCAATGTATTCAAAGTTCACCGTTTGAATACGCAGCACATTCGGGGACAGGAAGAAAAACAATCCAGAAAGCTGTGTTCGATCCGTCTTCTGATCATAATGCTTCCCTTGTTCTCTCTCCTTGTTGTTGTTGTTCTTGCAGAACCACACGTTGACTCAACACAGCAGCTAACGTGGCAGACAGATCAGCGTCGTGGCCGGGGAAGGAAAGAAAAGCGGGTACTACGCGGGCGCCGCGCATGGGGAGAAAGAAACACACACACACACACACACACACACACACACACACACACACACAACCGTCTGACCGCCAATTACTGCCGGCCCGGCTTCCCACCGGCACTACCCCGCCATGAACCTTCGATTGGAGAAATGAAGCTGAACCTTCGACAAATGAAAAGAAAGAGGGAAAGAGAAACAATATCCTGTTCTTAAACGAAATATGATTTCGCAAAAGACAACGACCACGGCCAAACTTGTTTGTACATAGACTTCCTCCCATGTGTTGCTTAACTACAGCTATATTGCAATCTTATACAGTATTTGCCAATGTACAGTTACAAAATACAAAATCAGTCCTTGAAAAGAAAAGAAAAGAAAATAGAAGAGAGAGAAAATATGTGATCAATGCCGTTGTCAATCAGATGGGACTCATCCGTCAGCGTGGAGGAGAAGCAGGGTGGGGTGCCACCCAGTGTGTAAGGTGCTGCTGGACCTGAGGACTCTTTAAATCCAGCTACACACATGTCTGTTGTCCCCCCCCCCCCCCCCCCCCGTCCCCCCCGTCCCAGAGTGACACTGTATCCTGACCTGGTTAATCATTAGAGAGGGTGGAAGACTTGGCTGGTAGGCGTGTGTGTGTACGTATTTGTCTGCTTGCGCGTGCGTGCGAGTGTGTGTATACGTGTGTATATGTGTGTATATGCGTGTGTTAGCGCGTGTATGTGTTTATGTGTGTATATGTATGCAAGTGTGTCCATCTCAACATGGCCGCCAGAGGACCAGCTGAGGTCCAACGGTGTGTCTAATCTGCCCCACTTGCGAGAACGTGGTGCTCAGAGATGAGAGGGACAGGAAAACTACACAGTGATCAGTGGGAAGACTGGGGAAAAAATAAAGAGAGTGGAAAATAAACAGAACAGCATTTTGATATATGCAAACGCAGTGACACAGATTTGGAAAAAGAAAAGGGGTGATGGAAGGCTAGCTCCTCTGGTTGGCTGGTGAACAGAGGCATGAAATCCCCCCCCCCCCCCCCCCCCCCCCCCCACCTCACCCCATGTGGCTCCTAGAGTTGTGGGGAAATGCGGGGCCCAACGCGGACTCAACCTGTACATTTCTGTTGTTAATGTTTACCGCTTCGTGAAAGCCTGGAGATTACTGGAATCTGTTTTGAGGTTTTTTTGTTTTCCTTTTCTCTTTTTCCGTTTTTGTTTTTATTATCTCTTTATATTTTCTTGCGATTGGGAGTATTTCCGTTCGACTTTGGGATCGTGAGATATGTACACAAATGTGGTGTCCCCTGCCCCCCTCTCAGGGGTATTGGTTATAAAACTCCCCCCGGTTCCTGGAGATTCTGGAGACTGCTCAAGTAAACTTTTTGGTATTTTATTTTATTATTTGAATATGTTTATTATATTTGCGGTGTCCTATTGCTGTTCTCAAGCTGGAAGCCGTCACGGCGTAACATACAGCTCTAAATCCTTCAGTTAAAATGTAAATGTTTTGCATTCGTTGAATCTGAGATGCACTTTTGTAAAAAAAAAAAAAAGAAGACAACTTTCAATGTTTTGACCTTTTGACCGAGAATTGTTCCTATTGGGTATACAGGAAGCCAACATCTCCTGACGGACAGTGCTCTCTGATGTTGTTCAAATGTATTGTACAAATATGGAGTTCTGCATTTCGCAAAGCTCATTTTTTTGTGTTGCACATGTGATGGAAATATAAAAAAAATGTATGAGGAAATGGCTTCAATGTCCCTTTATTTATTTATGTATTTTGTGTGTGTATGTGCCACCAAGTGTGTATAATAACGTGCAGCGTATATTAAACCAATCCGACAGGACAGTACAAACACAATTAGCATTAAATGACATCAACTGCTCTGCTAGGTTCAGGCTTTTTTTTTTTTTTTTGCTTCCTTCATTATATCAAATTGCATCCTATTTTTCCCCACTCCCTCGTGGCTCTCACTAACGAACATCTGAGCATCTTCAGGGAGGTCTCTGTTATTAATGACTCCATTACCCATCACCCTGTGCGGTCCCATTCCGCACACCCTTGTGCGCTACGTCTATTTGGGGAGCCCACAGCACTCCAGGGGACAAACACAGACATTCTTCTGTCTCTGTCAAGTCGGGGGGGGGGGGGGGGGGGGGGGGGGGGGGGGTAAAGCCATGCGACAACATCTGCCTGTCCTACAATGGTTCATGATAGAAATGGTATACAAGCTATAAAGACTCACTACTTCACCTTATTAACATCAGAACCATAATAGCTTGCCAGATCATTCCATGTAAAACAAATTTCTTGGTAAAAGGGACACTTGGAAACATGTCCATGTGGCTCTCAATGGTTTTTGGGATGCTTGTCCTGAAGATTATGTTTCATTATTGATAAAAAGGGGTGTGTTTTAATTCCATTAAACGCAGAGCCAGAACACCCCCCCCCCCCCCCACCCCATCATGGTACGCTCCAACTTTAACTGTCATGCCGAATGCAAGCTGGACATCTATTAAACAAGTTTGCTAGCATCTCCCTCTGCCAGGCACTTTTAATAAGCCTAAAGGGCATTTGAACAGGTCCAGAACTTTGATTTGCCAGAGATGGACTGGCCCACATCATCCATTACATTAAATTGGGTGGCAGCCTCCAGCTCATATTTATGATTTAATTAAATTCACTTGTGAGGCGTATCACAACCACTGCGGCCCTACTTTTGCCGGCAGCCTAAGCAGCAGATGAAAAAAAAAAGATGTACACGTACACACACACAAACACAAACACAGACACAAACACACTCACATGCATGCACGTGGTGTTGAGTTTCTGACACTCGCCCAAGTGTGAGATTTTGTGGGGCTATTCAGCAGGGGAGCTCTCGGGGGTTCATTTAAAGCGATATAATTACAGGGCCCTAAAGTATTCTCCATCAGAAAGCAGCAGAATGGATGGCTTGTTCAGAGATAACTTTGCCTGTATGGTTTTGGGTCCTCCGCGGTGTCATACAGTACAGAGTACAGCAAATGGCCCCGCACTGCAACACTGCATCGTCCCTGTCCAGTGTTGCATGGTGAGACGGGGCGTTCAGGCCAGATGTTCACGAGAGGGCTGAAGAGCCTGGTCGTTGTGGTCTTTCTGGTTGTTCGCTCCGGATATCGTATGCCTATGGCTATGTATTTCTTTTTTTTTTATTTAGAGGTTTGATGGCTTGTTTATCTAATGGCCATTCTAATCCCTTTCTTTTCTCATTAGTACTAGTAGCAGTAGCAGTAGCAGTAGGTTGAGGCTAGTCACAGTATTAGTAGTAGTAAACGTAGTAGTAGTAAGTAGCACGAGTAGAAGTTGGAGCAGTAAACATAGTGGTAGGCTGTAGTTGTCGTCGTAGTAGTAGTAGCATAAGTTGTAGTAGTAGTAGGAAATATCATTAGTAGTAGTACTCATAGTATAATTATAGTGGCATAAGTAACACAACAGTAACTGCAGAAGTACAGCATGAGCAAACCTGATGTAAAACGAGCAATTTCACACCGGATGAACAGTGTACACACACATACACACACACACACGCACACACACAAACACACACACACATGCCAGCATTTCAGCATCCGTCCTCCAATTGTCCTTGCTGTCCTTCCTCTTCTTCCGTCATCTTCTTCTTCCTCCTCTTCCTCCTCCTCTTCCTCCTCTTCTTCATCTCCTCCTCTTCATCTTCTTTGGTGGGGGAAGATTTGGTTTGGTGAAAACTCAACATTGTTAGGCTGAACGTTCCTCCCACCGAAGGGGACCTCGGAGACCTCTTATGGCATTCAATATGTGCGCCCAAGCGTGAGATCCAGATCCATTTGGCCCAGCAGATCCACTGGGACCGTCTGGAGTAACCCAATATCTCACACCGGTGCTCCATATCCACACACACACACACACACACACACACACACACACACACACACACACATATGCACACACACTCTTTCTTCACTCTTCAGAACTGTGTCAGCAAAATGAACACCCTTCTAGAGCCTCAAAAGCAGGCCGTGACAAGACACTTATGAATATGAATTTAACCAAGTAAAGGGTCGTGGCAGTTTGAATCATTTTGCTCGCTTGTGTCGTTTTCTATACTCTTTCATTTTGATGCACTGTCTAGATTAAAGCCTGTATTAAATCCTTGTTTGTGTGGCATATAGAACTGGAAATATATGGACAACCAAGGTCTTAACACTGGCTTTTGCAGCGCAGTAGAACCAAAGTATTATTATAAAGAACAAATGTGTGGATGGTAGACGTGACTCTTTCTCAGGTGATAATAAGAAGAAGATATTAGGAGCTGTTAATAGCACCTGCAGGTTCAGAAAAGGGTTTTTTGGGGGGAGATAGAGTGAGACAGAGAGAGATACAACACCTACCGTGGTGCTGAACTAAAAACGTCTTCCACACATCACAGGGGAAGTGGTGTACATCAAGAACTTCATACGATACAAGGAAACATAGTCTTTGATTATTATCGATTGGTCTCTGATGCCTCATCGAAACGAATGTTATGGCATCGAATGCAATCGAATAATCGAATATAATATAATCATATCTAGCATAATTGAATACAAACGAATATAATCTAATATAATCTTGACTCATCTAATGTCATCGAGTCTTTTATAAATTCAGCGAATCGAATAACATTTTTATATATTCAAAAATGGCAAGATGACATCCAAACCAATCGACAAATCGTGAATATCTCGACAACAAAGAAGGTGAACGCGGCTTGATCCGGTCCTGTCACCGCATCAGAGCCAAGCGGTGGACGGCTGGCGTACTTGGCCATTCGTCCGCGACCCCTGTCCAGAGGTCAGGCAAGGGCAAGCGCTCCGGCCCCCTCTCCCGATGCCCCTCCCCCGGCCACCGGGGCTAATGATCCCCCCTGCTTCCTGAACTGGGAGACAGCTGAAGGTGAGTATCGCCCTCCAGTACTCGCTCCATCCCTCTCTGTATATCTCTCCCTGTCTGTCTGTCTCTTTCTCTTTCTCTGTCTCTCTCTCTCTCTATCTCCCTCTCTCGCTCTCTCTGTCTCTCTGTCCCTCTCTCTCTCTCTCTCTCTCTCTCTCTCTCTCTCTCTCTCTCTCTCTCTCTCTCGCTCTCTCTGTCTCTCTGTCCCTCTCTCTCTCTCTCTCTCTCTCTCTCTCTCTCTCTCTCTCTCTCTCTCTCTCTCTCTCTCTCTCTCTCTCTCTCTCTCTCTCTGTGTCTGTCTCTCTCTCTATATCTCCGTCTCTTTCTCTCTGGCCCAATACCCCAGACGGACACTTGAAATAGATAAGGCATGTGTGTGTGTGTGTGTGTGTGTGTGTGTGTGTGTGTGTGCCCACATGCATGTGTGCATGTGTCTGTGTGTGTGTGCATGGGCCTCTGTGTGTTTGTGCATGTGTCTGTGTGTGTCCTATTATTTTCTTTATTTCATTTCAGGGGTTCATTTTTAAAAATGAATCAAAACAACCAGACAATGAAATATAGAGCATGTGGGGTCAAACCGACTGCAGGACTCCAGGCGGCCTCTCCAGCCAATGTGATGAGGGCTGACGGATTATGAAGCGGGGGAGGGGGTGGGATCAATAATGCAACATGTATACGGCTATAGCCATGAACATGGATCGTATGAAAGTATATTACTGCCAGACGCTGCACTTCCACCGCTACTGTGTATGCTCTATGTATGGTCTATGCGTGACTTGCACCCAAGTACCGAAGCAGGAATACATCGTGTACATATGATATATGTGAGCAGTGTGAGTTAATTAGTTGTACCTGTTGATATTTTAATATTGGGCTTTTAATAATGCTGCGTGTGTGGTACTATATCCATGCAGGGAATCTATAATTAATCAAAGGATAATCCTAATGGGGTTGTTTTTATTATCATTTCATGTCTTTTGTACAATTTATATAACCATTTTAATGTCTTTAATATGAGCACAGAGAGGAGTAGTACAAGCCAGCAGTATTGTACAATGACCCTTGCCAAACAGCATCTGCTTAAGCTCCCACGTTTCCATGTGGAATGGGGAGAACACTTTTATGTTATGTTATTATGAGTGCCGGCTTTCCACAAAACAATGCAAAAACCAGAGGCTAAGATGAGATCTATGTTTTTATTTTTGTCTTTGTTTGGCCTTTTTCCTTATTGGGATGCTAGAATGTGAGTTGATCACAACACCTCCTGATACCAGTTTGTCTTTAGTTTTTTCCGCTTTGCTTATTGGTGATAAAGCAGGAAATGTGCCATAATGGAGTCCCAGAGGAGGACAAGGCCGCGTTCCACCTCTCAGTGACTCCTCTCTAATCGTCTCCATACTCCAATCTCCCCCTTTTCTCTCTTTCCACTCATTTCACTCCTCTATTTTTATTCTTCAGGTTTCCCCCTCATCCCCTCTTCCTCACCCCTTGCTATTATCTTCTCTAATTTGTGATTTTGTATCCTCTCTTTCCTCTCTCTCGCTCTCTCTCTCTCGCCCGTCTCCTCTCCCCTGCACCGCTTGTATTGTAAACAGCTCACAAAAGCATGACAGGGTCTGTGCTCGTGTTTCCCACTCTCCCCCTCCCTCCCTCCCCCCATGCTCTCTTAGCTATTTGTTATTGTCTGCGCGTGATAGTGTGTTTGTCTCTATCACGTTTCCCCTTTTATTCCCGCCTTTTAGTTTTTTCTTTCCTCTGCGTCAGAAAAAGGGAAAAGTTAATTAAATATGGCACGAGATGGAGCCGCATCTCTTTAAACCATCATGTCATTAAAATGGCATCCCTGGGAGATGGGCTTAAAAGGGAGTCGGAGAACAATGTATCCTCAGTCAGATATTTATGGGGCCTAGTTATGTAAACACGCTCCTTTTATGCTCTATGTATATTTCATTATCACTCTACAGGCTCCCCCCCCCCCCCCCCCCCCCCCCCCGGGACCTGTAGAGGAACAGGGTGACTAAGGGGGGAGTGTCATCAGAAGAGACTATTGTTGCGACGCTCCCGCGATGAGCGGAGCGAGCTAAGGCTATACGGTCCCTGACTTGTTACACCTTTTATCTTTATTTCTACTCGTCGTATCCTTAAACCCCGGAACGCCTCCCTCTCTCGATCCGAGCGTGTCACCGGAGCGCGGCTGTCAGCGAAGCTCTCCTAATAGGACTCATCATGACCCGGTGCCCGCCTCTCGTATGCCGTCATAAAGGGCAGCTTACCGTACAGTGAAGGCCGCTATCCTCTCACGCGCCAACGTCTCTGAGGCTGCATCCTAAATGAAACCGACGTGACGATATTCACATGGATGTGCACGTAGACGACGCGCATTCACACACGCAGACACACGCACACACACTGACATACAAACACGTACACGCGGCCTTCGCAGATCTAACAGAAAACAGAATGTAGCACCACGTGCTTCGTGTATGCTACGGATCTGTATATTTAGGAGCGCGATGTGGATGTGGAGGAGTGGTGGATGTGGAGTGGAGTGGAGGAGACGAACAAAGAGGCCAGAGAGCGGTGCCGGTTCTCCTAGGGCCCTGGGTGCCAGCTGACGGAAGCGGCTAATTAAGAGGGCTGGAGAGCCGGTGGGGGGTCTCATGAAACAGGGGCACCTGGGTTTCACTGGAGGAGGCTGGGTCGGCACCGCCACACTACTCCTCTACTCCTCTTTGTGCAGAGGAGGAAGAGGAGCAGGAGGAGCAGGAGGCGAAGGAGGATGAGGAGGAGGTTGAGAAGCAGGAGGAGGTGAAGGCAGAGGAGGAGGTGGAGGAGATGGAAATGGGGGAGGAGGTGAAGGAGGAGGATGAGAAGGAGGAAGTGGAGGAGTAGGAGGTGGGGAGCAGGAGGTGGAAGAGGTGGAGGAGGAGGACCAGGAGGCAGAGCAGGAGAACGAGGAGGAGGTGGAGCCGGATGCCACGTAGCACCCTCGCCCAAGCCCAGCACGTCAAGGCATTCCTGACGTGTATAAAAAAATATAAAACAGCCCCACCCACCCATCCCGCGTGCGCTGCTGTGTGCTTATGCAGGAGGATGTTATTGCGCGGCGCGTGATGAAATTCTACATGTCAAGGAGCATTTGTTCAGAGCAGACGCACCTCAGCCCAGATAGGAGTACACAACGCACGGGCTACCCTGGTGATTGACACGTTAGCACTTTGTAAACTAATAAGACACTCTCACACACACACACACACACACACACACACACACACACACACACACACGTATGCACACATGCACACATGCAAGTACGCACGCACATATGCAAGTACGCACATAGGCACATCCACAAACACACACTAATGCACGTACACACACATACACACACACACACACACACTAATGCACAAACACACTCATATGCACCTACATATGCATGTAAACACACCCACACACACATGCTTGTACGTACACACGCGCACCTAAGACACATATACACATACACATACACATATGCACTTACACAGACAGACACACACACACACACACACACACACAACTATACACATACAGATGCGGTCTCCCATTTGCATAGCTTAATGCCATCTCCTCTCCATTGTGTTCACCGAGGCGTCTTTGCTGCAGGGTCAAAGTGTCTGGCAGTAATCTAACTAGCAACCGACTGCGGGGACGAGGCGAGGTCTGTCGTGAGTTCTGTCATTACCGCTCTCTACCCATGAGAGGCACCCCTGCGCTCCCAACCATGGCTGAGCCCCCGTTGCTCCGCTCTGAGGCGAGCCCAACCTATACAGACGCCGGTAAACCTCCGTGAACCGCACTTTTCTAAAGTCGGCTGCAATAACCACTGCAGAATTGCTTTTAATCAACGTCTGAAATTAGGGTGACTTGAAGCGTCGCCCCATGCTGATTAAATGTAATTGTTTAATTGCCAAGTGCTGGGAAACCATCCTGAGAGGATTCCAATGGAATTATTTAATCTCCAGTCAGGAAGTTGCAGTGCAGGAAAAGAGCCAGGCGAAAACGGAAGGAGGGAAGCAGTGAAAAAAATCAAAGCAGAAACGTTGGGTGTTTTTATTTATTTATTTAATTTTTTAGTTTGTTTGCTTTTTCTCTTTCCAATATGCGCCTTGTGAAATATTAATACTGGTTTACATTTAGCCGGCCAAGAAAGAGAATGAAGAGTGGAGGCAGAGGGAAGCACACTCTAAGTGATCCTGCAATTGCAACAACAACGGAAAAAAATAAACAAGGTCGTGCTTGAGGCCTTTCACCGCAGACGAAGTGGTTCGGTACGGCTCGGCGTCTGAGTGCGATCCTCTGTGCGGGATGAAGTTAGGGAAACGAATTGATCCAGGTATTGGTCCGGTAATCCATAAAAATGTTTTTATAGGTTAGACTACTCTGCGTGACTGGGGCTTTTATTGTGAACTGCAAGAGGATTCAAAACAGAAACCAAGGGCGGATTTCCTTTCCGTATGTTGTAAGTCATCGCATCTAAAGCGCGCCGGGAAAACCTCTAAGACTTTAACTATAAAATGGAAGTCATTCAGGGCTCCCTCGCCACCTCTGATCACTGTTTGTGTCTCTGCTAATGGGGGTCTATAAACTTTAGGAGCACAGGTGCACTCCACTGGGGGTCACAGCTTTCAGACACATTGCTCAGGGTCACAGACATCCAAGACCCTCATAAACACACTCACACACACATGATCAGATATCTTGATGTGTTTCCACGCATACACTCATGCATGTACAAACATGTATGCATGCTTACATGGACACACACAAAGACACACATTGGAGGCATATGCACAGACATGTGGTCATGCAGACACACATGCACTTTAACACATTCTGTCACATACAAACACACATACACACACATACTGACACGCACACACACAAACACACACACATTGTTTAAAGCACACACAGAGAGCAACACATGAAAATAAAACTGCTGTTTACATGCACTGAATACAAATCACTCAAATCTCTGCAGTGCAACATCTATGTTGTTTTTTCCCTTGCGCCTGCCTGCCCCTCCTTGGCCAATTTAAAGTGGCACCATCCTCCTGACGTGTCCAGCCTGGCACACATGCCACGACATTTCAATCTATCAAGCAAATCGATGGCAGTACTCCGTCTAATATAACTGCACAGCAGCATCGCGGGCTTCTGCTCCAGCGGGACGGCTCTCGCTGGAGCATTTAGATACACAGGGAGAGTGAACCCAGGTCAGCCATTCTGCTGATAAATGCAGTTCTGTCCTGTCCGCCCGTCCCCCCCCCCCCCCCCCCCCCCCCCCGTCCCCCGTCCCCCCGACACACACACACATACACATACACACACCCCTCTCCACCCTCTTCCCCCTTCCTCCCCGAGGGAAATGTTGTCTGCATCCCTCCAGTCACAAGTGTGGCTCTGCACCATCCCCCACCCTCTTTCGCCCCCCTCCCCCCCACACCCCGCCCCACCCTCCCTCACCCCACCTTCTACACCAAGCCACAGGGGCGAAGGGCGAGAGAGAGAGAGAGAGAGATTGAGCTAATGAGAGAGAGATACAGATAGAGATAGCGAGGGCGAGAGAGATAGGGATAGTGAGCGAGAGAGAGAGAGTGAGAGAGATAGAGATGGGGATAGGGAGAGGGGAAAGAGAGGGAGCAATAGAGAGCGAGACAGAGAGATAGAGATAGGAAGATGGGCATAGGGAGAGATGGGGAGAGAGATAGAGGTGTGGAGATGAGGATAGGGAGAGAGGGAGAGAGGGGAAGAGAGGGATGAGTGAGAGTATCAAGGGTGCAGAGGCCGGCTCCCTGCAGCTGTGCCCTTATTCCCAGCACCTGACCAAGGGGACCCAGATGTGCGCAGGGGCAGTGGCAACATTTTGAGCAATGCCAGTCCCCTGTGGGAGCGTGAGCGGGCACCTGCAATGTAACCCTCACTATCTAGCATGATGGCATAATTACTGGACTAATAAGTCGGTGTCCTGAAAGACCTCCTCTAATCTATCAAAACGCTGTGATGTCGGCAAAGTGAACAGATTGAAACAAAGGAGAATGCGCTAACACTGGGTTTTCAAAAGGAAGTTGTCATTCGACTTATGAGGCTTCAGAAAAGAAGCGGCCTAGTTTGCCACCATCAGGCTGACATTGAAAATATTGGTGATTTTGGAACCAGGATTTGCAGGAGAAGAAAATGTTTTTTTCTTTTTATTGATACAATGGATCTTCTTGTCACAATTTTTTAAAGCCTAATATTCATAGATAGTTAAACAATGTTATAAAGTCCATTATAAGTATTCTACACCAACATTTTGTATTGCACTGATAATAGGCTGTTTTATTGTTTGAATGTATGTAGCTTAATCTCATACAATATGTAAAACATCCACCGTGAACATGAAATATTTCCAAATATTTCCTAAAGATGACTTACACTGCAAAAACCGACCAAATATCGAAGCACCGCT
>JACYXH010000812.1:1510717-1635717 GCA_026745465.1 Lota lota | reverse complement strand
ACAGGATCAATCTGGGTAGCAACTGCCAACGGAGGAGACAGGAGATGTGTCATGTTGGGCACAAGAAAATTACTCACGTGTGTCACATCAGACACACCTAAGATGAAATGTTTAAAATGATTAAAACCAACAAGTCACTTTCGTATGTTCGAAAATATCTATTTTTTTGTCCATTTTGTATCCAAAATCCATTTTTGGCTGTCGGGGGAGCATCATCGCAATACCTGGTATTAGTCATCACTACCTCATCCTACCACTTTCATAATACACACTATTTACTTTAGCATGGGGGCAGCACCTTAAAAAGAGCTCAGAGTGGCGACAGGCATGGCAGCAACAGCAGCACCAGAGCTGTTCTGGGCTGAGGGTCCAGCACCTGACCTCTGACCTCTGTGTCCGTTGCCACAGCCAAAAGGCCTTCATTAGCGGTGGCGCCGGGCCTGGGCAGGTCATGAAGGATTAACCTGTACAGATGGCCATGGCCAGAACAGAGGGTGCCTTGACTTGCCTCTATCACCATTGGCCTTTAGGCTAAAAACCAATAACCATGCCTCCTTTCCAAAATAAACCATAAACCTGCAATATGGTTTGACGAGCGGAAAAAACATTGGCCTCAGTCATTTCATCGCTTACATTCTCACAGTCACAATCACGCTGAGCCAATGGATATGATGGAGACATGATGTGTATCGATGTGTAAAGAATTGGGGTGAAAACAAAGTGTGATTTGGCGATTGAAATCTGCGTTTAATGGCGTTTGAGCGCAGAACGTGACGGCGTTGGTGGTAAGCGACGGCCAGTGTTTCCACGTTTCCACTCACCGCTCGAGTGACGGAGAGGAAGCGGTCGTAGCTGATGAGCACGATGTTGAAGACGGAGGCGGAGCACAGCAGGTAGTCCATCACCAGCCAGAGTTTGCACAGGGCTCGGCCCAGCGTCCATCGGCCGGTCAGGACGTAGGGCATGTAGAGAGGGATGCAGAAGGCTCCTGGGAACGAACCGTTAGGGAGAACAAGGTTACTCATGACACACGAGTCCACATGGTGGACTGGATGCATTATCATTTTGCATGTATTCATTCATTCATTCATTCATTAATTCCTTTGTTTGTTTGTTCATTCATTCAATCATCCATTCATCTATTTATTGATAGTGCAGTACATATGCAGACACATACCCATACAGTACATATGCATACAGTGCATATGCACATACAGACAGACAAGAAAAGACAAGACAGACAGACAGACACAACTGAGAGTATGTTGGTCAAAGGAATGACAAGGTTGTGAAACTTGGGATAGTGTATATGCGTAGTTGATGGTCAAAAGACGAAATGCACAAATAGGCTTCATGTTCTACTTACCTACAAGGAAATCCGATATTGCCAAATTAAGAAAGTAATAGTTGCATTGTCTCCTCAAACTCTTGTCTACTTTGAAAGCAAAAATAACCAATGCGTTTCCCAGGACAATCACAACAACCAAAGTCACCATCATCACCACCAAAACGACAAACACAGGTCCAGAAAATACGAAGTTAGAGTGGATTTTGGTTGAGTCGTTGCCAAAATAATATCCACTTGAGTTAGAAGAACTGAGCAACTGATCTTCCGACATTGTCCTTGATTGAAAAAAATAATCTAGGTCGCCGTTAATTCGTAATTCGCCTAAAATCTGCTATAAAAGGCAACAGGTGCCACGCGGAAAAAAAAGCCGTATCCAACACCCCATATATCATTTAAACACGCTCATTCTGATCTGAAAATACATTGAATTCTGCTGAAACCAAGAACTAATGAAAAAACAGAAGACTAAAACACGAGTACGCGTGTTGTAATCTCAAAATGTACCTATAGCACCTCGTGGATTACGCACAGTGCAGCGCAGCATCCCATCTTTAGTTCCGTCTCAGCAGCTCACTACAGCTCCACACCACCACCCGCCTGGAC
Organism: Lota lota; assembly: GCA_026745465.1. Taxonomy (NCBI): domain Eukaryota; kingdom Metazoa; phylum Chordata; class Actinopteri; order Gadiformes; family Lotidae; genus Lota; species Lota lota. The sequence goes on along the minus strand of JACYXH010000812.1, from coordinate 1,633,766 downwards.
ATCTGCCAACTGATTTTCCACATCTAATGGCGGAGTAAGTGTTTTGTTTTTGTTTTTTCCTTGTTTTTTAACATTTAGCCTAATGTGTGAAAGGGTCAATAAGCATTATCAGATTTTGATCCCTTACTGTTTCTCAATTAATTTGACCTGTCTGTCCATCCGTCCGTCCGTCCGTCTGTCCGTCTGTCAGTCTGTATGGTTAGCATTAAGAAGGACTAATAACAGGGATATCTGTCTGTCTGTCTGTCTGTCGTTCTATCTTTCTGTGGTTCTGTCTATCTGTCTGTCTGTCTGGTTAGGAATAAGGACTAAGAACAGGTCTGTCTGTCTGGTAGGACTAAGGAAGATTACTGGTTTAAAATTAAATTGGTTAATAATAAAAGTACATCTCCGGTCACAAATAGAGAAATAACAAGGAAACTAAAATTTAATGTACCAAATGTATTGTTCTTGTAAATGTTATCTTTCGGGGCGTATGCATCCGCATCCAACCAAACAATTGTTCGCGGCCCTGTTAGGACTCAGAAGCACAGCCCTGTTTATGACTTGTGTCTGGTCTCCTCTTCTCTGTGTGACTCACTGCAATCTGATTGACCTACAAGGGTCAATGACCAGCATGAGAAAGAGGTAGAGATAGTGTACCCACAACATACCTGCTGGGAAGATACATGTACTCAGTTAGCTGCTCATCCTCTGGCAGAACCCAGCTAATGGACCTTGTGTTGTAGTCCATTGCAAGTTGCTTATTGTATTCCTGGTCACAGACACACATTTGGCTTTTTGTTGGCTGACAATGTTTTGTGGCTCTCACAGCTGTGGTCTGAGGAAAAATAAGAGGCAACGCTGCAGCATAGTGGAAGTATAACTGAAGGAGTTGTTGGTGGGAACTGTGGCTATTATTGTTGCACAGATGAAGCCCACACAGTCTGTAATGGAGTAAATCTGATCACAACTGCACAAAGGTAGAGGGCAAATTGGGACATGGCACAGACGTAGGTTTATCAATTTGTGTTCAACACTCCCTTTGAGATTGTCACTTGAAATGAAACAAAATGTTTCAAGAAATTAAAAGGCCTTCCACAATAAATACATGTATAAATAAACAAAACAATATAAATACCAATGGAATTGTAATGCCGAATGGAAGTTATTTTGTTCTGGTTCTTTTCATAATAATTCTCTGATTAAATTATGTAAAATACAAATTTTATTTCCCAAGTGCACTCCATTCCTTGTTTGGATACTATTTGACAATGCGTTTTTCTAATTCAGGGCCCTAGGTGCACAAATGTAAATTTGTACAATGTGCAATGCTAAAATCGTCTCATGTATTTTTGAAGTGTGCACTACAAAATACACAGTAGTACACAGTGGTGTAGCACGTCACCATCTTTCTAATCATTGCTATATCAACAACATCATTACACAAAACAAAAGCTCTGATTAATAACTACAAACAAAACAAGTCATCAGTATGATGACAATCTTTTTTCCATTTCCTTTTTGCATTCTGCTTGTGCCAATGATGGTGTTTTGAATTGCAGACAAGCTTTGTCTCCAATTGTATACAAACAGTTGTTTATCAAGAGTTGTGTGTAAATAAATATTTTCTGCTGACAATTACAATTGGTAACCTATATTGAAAATGGGAAACAAAAATATGACTTGGGACTGCTGTTGTGTAAGTTCAAGTGTCTCAGTAGCAATAGAAGGTCAGAAACATTTTAGGAGTTCAATTAACTTTAATCAGACAATTTATATTGTTCAAATCCACCTAGGGTGATAAATGGATTTGTGCTGAGATTTGAAGTGGCGCAAGGTAGAATAATCAAGTAATCTTAAGCTCATTATGAGCCATTCACGTCCAGTTTTATAAGAGTGGAGTTGATAATGTTCAGCCCTGAACCATCTTACCTGCCATTCTCCACAGAGAGAAGTGTGTGTGTGGGGGGGGGGGGGGGGGGGTTCATCACCATATACGAAAGGTGAATTTATGTTCTAATACAGCCAAGTAAGACTATGTATCTTAAAGTGTGAATGCACGGGAGTTTGATGCACATTCAACCTCCTGTGTCCTCCCATTATACTGGATAGTGTATAGAGTTCCCAGGACTCCCAGCCACAAGGTGTTGTGTTCAATCCCAAACTGCCTAACTAGGCTGTGGGCATGTTCCTGCTCTCTCCCTCCTGAACGACATGTATTTGAATTCACTAAGTCCCTTTGGATAAATCATCTGCTCACAGGACTGAATAGTAAATATTAAAGAAACACGCCATTACAATGTGGTGTGTGCCCAAATAGTGAGGTGTTACTGAGAACCAGTTGTCAGAGAGACCACAGAGAGGGAATTAAATGATTGTGTTGGAACAGGAAATTATTAATAAAGTTCATAAGGTCTGTGGGTATAAAATGGTGGAGTTGAACCTGTAAAAGACACTTCGAAAGAGATTGTATCAAAAGATTGCACAGCTCAAAAATAACATGCCCTATCTGAACACAGCAATCAGTCACCCCTAAAGCATCGGGTGATCCTTCACCAACAATGATTCATGTTTTCAGGGTGGGGGGTAGCATATATTATGGGGTTGTAGATATTCAGAACACAGGAGGTTGAAGCACTGTGCTGTTTGGAAACCATTGGATTTTACCATTGCAAAGTTGAAATGTGCCATTGGCTACATAATACGGTCCCCGCACATTATAACTACAACTCTGCTTCTTTGATAGACCACTTTCTGCTTAACACAAGTCAAAACATACAAAAGCAGAGCCGGGCTGGATATTTGATGTATTTAGAAATATTGGCCACAACAGGCTCAATTCTTCCATTATATTAAAGCCATCAGGTTATAAATGCTATGTTTAAAACAGAATGATTCACAAAATGTTTTTCACAGATGCACTTCAATCTGTAGTCCTGTTTGCTATAGGGAAAGGCTATTATAATACTTCTGATATTTTAAGCACATGTAATAGGTCTGGGCATGACTCATCGTCACAACATTTTGTCTTGTTAAATTTTTTATTAAAATAGGCTGGAGAAAATGGTGGCCCGCTGGGTTATCAATGATGTAACCCAACCCCACCTTCAAAATCTGCTGAAATATTAATTTATCATGTTTAAATATGTATTGTTATAAATAAACCTAATGACACTTATGATGGTACAGAACAATAAAAACATGTGAAACGAATGGTATTGAACAGTCACATTTAATTGGCAATAGTAAGTCAAAAACGGCTTTACTTGCTGAAAAGGCAAATAAAGCCTTTTATTAAAATGAAATATTCATTCTAAATATTTCAAATATACTTAAACATCTTCATTCATTTTGTTTTTTAGGCGATAACTAAAATGTTTGTGTCTGAACTAACATTTGGTCTTACAGCTGTCACCTGTGTTGAAACAAATAGTATGCACATAATGTAATTGTATGACATCAATTGCATTGTAATTCATAATAGGGCAGACAATCAAGGTGATGGCATTGTCTACAAGTTGAATACATTCTATAAACATTAGCATCTAATAGTTACATATTGTGGACAGGCCTAAAATGAAACATAAGCAGATGAATTGTGTTCCTTAGATGCATGATAATTATAATCAAGTTCAACATATCTTGGTGGTTGTGGTTGTAGGAAGACACCACTGATCAGGCATCTGTGTAGCTTAGCAACCCCAAATTCAATAAGATAAAAGCAAAAACCCTATTTTTCACTGCATAGTTTTGTCTCTTTCAAGTAAGGAAAAGCATGTGTGTGTGTGTGCAGTTCGCAGTTTTCTTATTTGATGAATTTTAAGTACTCGCATGATTCTTGCAATTTCTGGGTTATATCTTCATGGTTGAATGCAGTTATTGTAAGTCGCTTTGGATAAAAGCATCAGCTAAAAACAAATTATGTAATGTGTGCGTGTGTTTGTGTGTGTGTTTGTGTCAGTCTGTGTGTGTGTGTGTGTGTGTGTGTGTGTGTGTGTGTGTGTGTGTGTGTGTGTGTGTGTGTGTGTGTGTGTGTGTGTGTGCGTGGGTGTGTGTGGGTGTGGGTGTGTGTGTGAGAGAGTCAAGAGAATATGTGTGTATAATTAATACAGTATAGACCTACTATGATCCTCTCTCTCTCTCTCTCTCTCTCTCTCTCTCTCTCTCTCTCTCTCTCGTCTCTTAAATGTCCCCATTGGGAATAGTATCTCTAGTCTCCTTTTGAAGCGGTGGCCTCTCCTTGCCGCCATTATCTTGTCATTTGTGGGGGATTAGGCGCCGTAGCACACATGCAGTCACCAAGTGTGACAGCTTACAATAATTGCCAGGCTAATTAACTTGAACTCACACCGTTCACGTCTTCCCTCGCCAGCACCAGACCTGATTTGATGAATACATGCTTGCGTAATTTATTCAGTAGTTCTTTTTTCACTTTTCTTTTTTCATGAACCACGAACCCATTGAGGTAAGTCTAAGGATACTCTGGTGATAGGCTTATGTGTGGGCTGTGTTCAATTGTATGTCTCTTCACATTAAGGCCCCAGAACGTAGGCTGCTCTAGGATCCCCATAAAGAAAGTGCCTGACAATGAAAGGTATTTTATTGAAGGGAACCAATCATCCCTTGAGTGTGAGCAGCAGAACAACAATGTGGACTTTTTTCTCTTTAGAGCATAAGCTTCCATTTACACCAGAAAATAGTAAAGGCAAAAGGGCGACACGATTTGAAAGTTTACCAATGACAGGAAACGAACGTTGCATTTTAACAGCAAATAGCTGTAAAAAGCAGTTTTCTTTAAATATTATTTATATGATATATTTATTATTCATTAACACTGGGGACCTGACGTTATTTAGACACACAGAACCCACGTGTACGGTGACAGCGCACTCTGAGCGTGCGTCTTGTCACATGACACAGAGGGGCAGCAGCGGCTGTCAGCTGATTTCAAAGAACCGCTTTTCACCTGGTGCTGTTTGTCGTGAGCCACAAGTTTCGCCCATGTCCCTCAAACCTGTAAGTTAAATAAAAGTTAAATAGGCAGTATTTTTGTCTCCCAACAAAAGTCACTTGATATATGATTAGTTAGCTTATATTACAATAAGTACAGTTTCCATTCTCTGACCTAGTCGTTGTAAATAGCCTACATGTCGCTGTATTGTGGTAAACAAAAACACGTTGTAACAGCCTACGCGTGTTGCCTTCTTAATTTACACACTATTTAAAAACAAAAAAGTGACCGTATGTGTCTTCTGAAACTCGTGTACAAACTGAAGTCTATTAGTTCTCTTGAAAGGAAAGTGACTGTAGTGAAAGTCACCTGGTCATGGACCCAGGCGACCACGAGGCCCAGCTACTCCGCCATGCAAAGGAGGGTAATCGTTCTCGTGTTAAGAGTCTCCTCCGGCTCATGATGGACCAAAGTCACCATTTCAATCTAAACTGCAAATGTAAGTGCATGTTCCCCAAACGAAACAGCATATGTTACCTGGCTAATATACGTTTGATGGCGAGTTTTGTCTTCTTGACCCTGCCGTCGCTTTAGCTCGGAATGGTGCCAGTGCAGGATGGACATCACTTCATCTTTCCAGTTATTTTGGTCATAAGGATGTCGTAGAGGACTTGCTCAAGGTATGACAGCTATGTCATGTCTGGCGTCATCAATTACCTTTGACTTTGAGAAGGGCATTATTATTATTTATTTATTTATTTTCCAACATTTTCATCATTTTACTAACACTATTTTATAGTCGATGGATTTATCGCTCTAATAATCATCTTGTTTTGGGAACTAAAATCGTTGGAGGTGTATTTGCATCCCCGATTGACAGAGTGGATTGAGTGTACAGGTGTGTGCTTCAAGGTTGTCACATGCAATACATGTCAGAGTAATCTGCTATCCACATGATAATTTGTTGCAGCCCTCAATATGGCCCTCTGATAATTTATTTGGTTAGGGGGGACTCTTCCCCTGTAGTGGTTCAGGGCTCAGGTTGCCCTGAATCTCTCTTTTTAATTTCAGACTCTTGTCTCATTATGTCCAGCAAAATGTGATGTTTGTTTTTGTTTGCCTATATATGTGTTGTCCTTCCTTTTTATTGGGGTTGTATTGGCAGGCTGGGGCTCATGTGAACCTGCAGGACGACCTGGGGGACACCCCCCTGCACAAGGCAGCCTCCTCTAGCAGAAAGGTGAACAGATGTGTGCTGGTGTGCTGGTGGTGGCTAATGCATTGTTTGCTGCATCATTTCCGCTTCCACATTCATCTTAAGTGGCAGCACCCGCGTTGTTACTCTCCATCCGCCTTACTTGTCAACTCACCCCATCATTCAGAATATTTCCATCATGGACTCATCTGTCTACTTTCACATTGGAAGTTTTGTGGTGATAAGAATCTTTAGCCTGGGTATTGCGTAGTTTAGTTTGGATCCGAGGAGAATAATGGTGTGTGAATTAATGGGGAGCCTCACTGTATTCCTTATGGACCGTGTAGGAGATTGTGCTCATGCTGCTGCGCTACGACGCGTGCACCAGCATAATCAACGGGACAGCGCAGATCCCCAGAAATGTCACAGAAGATGATGAAATCATCACCATGCTGGAGGGTACGGAGAGACTGGTGTTCAGCGACGACCTCAATGTCTGACAGCTTGTGATTACCGCCGCTCGAGTGCTCATTCTCAACGCACTTGAGTTCATTTAGTTTATTTTTTTTGTGCAGCAGCGGAGAGGAGAGCTGTGAGGAGGAAAGAGGAGCACCTTCTGCAAGCGGCCAGAGAAGGAGATGTCATCACTCTTTCTAAGCTGGTCAGCGCTGCACTGACAGTGTCTCAGTATTATTTAGGATTTTTTTGTTATTCTGTGTTGCAAATAGTAAGTCATAATGACCATGTTATACTGCACATTCTGACACTATATCTCAAAAGTATTGGTGAAATATGATAAATAGGTTTGGGAATATGTTCAAGGACACATTGAGATGTACTTGAGCTTCCATTCAGGATGAAATCATTCAAAAAGGGTTGAGGTCCTCTAAAGGCCTTGTTCAATCGTAAATAGCGCCGGAGAATGTGTTGAGTTTAGTTGAAAATGTATAATGAAGTGGATGCCAACAATTTCTTCTTGTGTTGCTGCCCCCATTCACATATTATTTTCATTTGTATCTATCTAGCTGAACTTGAAGGAGGTGCCTGACATTCACTGCAGGGACCTGCTGGGCAACACGCCGTTACACTGTGCCGCCTACAGAGGGCAGGAACACTGTGTTGTCAAGCTCCTCAAGCATGGAGCCAGCCCCAGCTTTACAAACAAGCATGGTATACTGTGCACAACAGAAAGAAAACGATATAGATAAACTGGTTTTTAGTGGTTGTTTTTGTGAAGATTGATGTTAGGCTATTATTTGCCAATCTTAACTTGTCTGTTAGTGTTTTGCTAAATTGAAAGTATTCAAATAATTGTGCATATGGGTCATTTTATTTCTTAAATTAAACTTTTAAACAAAACAAATGTATGATAAATAATTTATGGTTTTCTTCATGAGCTTTAGTCACATACAGTCATACTTATTTGGCAAAATCACAACACAACCGAGTGTATTTATTATTTTGATAATATCGTATTATTGTGCAGCCCATTCAAATAGGCTACCTTTTTGCTAGGTTTTTCATTGCTAAAAATAACTTGACTTAATTTTGCCCTTGAACTTACTTTTGGCACTTGTAATGACGCATTCCTCTAGAATTATACACATTGCTTTTTGGTCAAAGAGGCCAGAGGTGTATAACAAGCTATTAAACCAATGTTGTTGCAGCCCAGACAGCATTTGACATCGCTTCCACCGATGAGCTGAAACAGATTCTGGCGGCCGCCGCTGACAAAGTAAGTATAAAACTACACAATTGTGACAAATTGCTAAAATTAAATTGCTGGTACTTGGAGCAGATTATATTCGAGTAGATTACATTGAATCTGCAACAAGCATTGTATAGCATGGCATGGCTGCCCCCACAAAACACTGAAACAGAACACACTAGGACTAGCCATGAATGAATACCTGTTAATGCATATTTATCTCAAGGAAAAAAGCAGCACAGTTAAGAAGTTTGAAGGCCCTCTGTGGAAGGTACTTTTTTTACCAGAATTCTCAAATATGGAAAGACGCTTTATCACCCGCTGGGTTTTTAAAAGTGGGGGGGTTGTTTTTGTTATTTTTGTCCCACAGAGTTCCCGCTTTCTCGGCTGGCGGTATCATTGGGTGGTGCTTGAGAATGGAAACCTATCCTGGTACCACAGACGGTGAGCATCATCAATCTCCTACAAATCATTGTTTTGGTAAAGGGTTATCTTTTTTTATATATATTAAATTTTTATTGAATCAATACTTTTACTCATCACAATACTAAGCAGGTAATAGAGATGACTCTCACTTCCAATGTTTTAATTACGATCTGAATCCATGTTGAAGATGTCCTGCTATTGTTGTTTACCGGCGCCTCTATCCATGTCTCTCCAGAGCTGACGCACTGAGTGGTGTCAGAAGGCAGGGCTCCGAGGCCCTCACGCTGGCCTATTGTATGGTAGGCAACGTGCAAGTTTGGGGAGCAATTTACCTTTGGTTCGCCACTTGGTCCTCGAGCAGAGCAGCCATCAAACACTCTGCCCTGATCATGTGGTGTGTGTTTCTGTGTCTAATGATGATGTGATCCATACCGTCTCAGATCAAACCCTGGGATAACTGCTACTTCACACTCAGATGCTTCGACAGCACTGATCACCACTTCAAAGTTTCCTCAAAGACCAACTCGATCACAACACGAAGAGTAAGAAGAAAGGAAGTTAATGTTCAGATAAAACATAACACAAATCTAAGCCCATCTGTGTCAGGGGATGTGTTTGCCTGTCAGAATATATTTCTCTGTCAGGGGTTACATGCTGAATATTTGTTCTGTATTTATTTAGAAATGGTTGGATGCCTTCGATGTCCATTCCACCTACAGCAGCCGCCACTGTAGCCAGGAGCAGACGATGGCTGGCGATGAAGAAGAGGGTGAAGAAAATACTAAGGCAGCGGATATCCTGACTCACACTCTTCAGGTGAGTCAAAGCTCAGCTGTGTAAAAAATGGCAAAGTGAGACCCTGCTATATTGAGCTGGGGAAAGTTAAGATTCAGCTTATTTTACACTACTGTGTCCGCTACAGTGCAGGTGTGTTGGCCTCAATTCTGGGGTGTCTGCACTTATTTTTCTACCTGAATGCTATGCTATTCAGGAAGCTAGTGCCTCCCAGCTGAAACTGGAGTGTGAGGTGTCCGTTTTTTTATCGATGGTGAAGAACGAGGAGAACGACGGTAAGAGCGCTCCTGTGAGCTTTTATATATAGATGGTATTATCTAATTCATTATTAAATAAGGTTAGGGTTAACCCTAACTTTATTAAATAATTCATATATTATTACCCTAGTTTACTTGAACACCATTACCTTAGTTAACATAAACACCGTTCGTAATGAATTGTTAGATAGTACTTATTACTGCATTAACTAATGGGTCATTATGGTACCCTTATTGTAAAGTGTCACCACAATGCGTGTCCAAATTTGATTCTGTCATGGTCTTTGTTCTCCTGAAGCGCTGGCTGCTCCTCTGCTGCTGAAGGCCAAGCAGATCAGCGCTCTGTCTGGTGAGACCTGCACCGTCCTCCGGTCCTGTCTGACCCTGCTCTCCAAACAGGAGGAGGTACCGTACGCTGTCATCTGCTCCTTGGCTGTGTTCAACTTGGCTCACTCGGTCCCTCATTATCTACATAGTGGACCACTATATAGTGCAATACTTACTGAATAACTACAGGGGGAATTTGGAAACCAATTATGTGCCGGAAATCCATCAGCCGGTTGTGTATTGGTCGCATAAACAAGCGGGCCGGCAAGTGTTACCTGGGAGCTACACTGAGCATGAAGGCGTTGTGTCACGTTGCGTTGCTTCACGTTGCGTCACGTTGCATCGCAATTCCTTATGACCTGCTCCACCAGACACATTGCAGCATCGTGTCTGGAGCAAGATATAGAATAAACAACTATGAGTGATCAGCTATATATGGTTTTCATTGTTGTGAATAATCACTAGTGGATTGTGCATGGAGTACACATTTAGTAATTTAACGGGCAAATGTTCCATCCGAACGCACCTGAAGCTCCGATGACGGGACTAATTGTGCTCCAAAAGTTGTCTTTTTGTTTAAATTGTCCTTATATAAACAATGTCTGGGGTCATACAGCTCGCTGTATTTCTCTACCTCGACTATCAACCGCACCTTGTCCATGATCGCAAAGTGAAACTAGCGAGAAGATGTGAAGTAAACAAGAGGTGCATAGTCTGCGGAGAGACACAGGGTTGTAGTTATATGGGGGCTCTACATAACTAGTTATTTCATTGAATATGATATGGGGGTGCCACATGATCCCTATGGTGGGATCGTGATGCACCTCCGCCTACACCCTACGGTGTAGCCGGACTACAATGCAATTGTATGCAGGAATGCGATTACTAGTAAATATATTCATTAACAAATTGTATCATCTCTATCAGAGGCTGTGAAACCGTTGTCATGGGATACAGTGCGGAAATAAGTGTGCATCAGTTGTATACTTATTTTTTTGTGCATAGTGGGTATTAAGTAGTGTACTGTATAGGGATCCATATGCACTACAAAATGGTGACACCCTAAATAGAGAAGTAAATGAGCCACAAGTGGGCCAATTCGAACATAGTCCTTGTTTCTGTCACTACACCACGTGCACCTGTGTTTGAGGATGGAGTGTTAGACCTAGCGGTGGCAAGATGGTGCCACTGCACATTGACTTTCCTCTCCAGTGCTTTTCAATTGTGGGAGGTTTGAAACTCAGGGTGCTAAAATGCGAGACAAGCATAGCCAGAGAAAAGGCTGAAGGTGAAATATGTGCAGTCGTAATGACTTTTAGAGCATGTAAAGTCAATTTGTTTTGAATCCTAGTAGTGGAGTTTGATGTACATGACTCACTGTTGCCCACCCCCAATCAAATTAAGATAGCTGCTGATTTGAAGGGATATATAAAGTTGATATATGCTCAATAGTATGTTTTGTGATTTGACAGATTTGCAGTTTGGTGTGAATGAGGTCATCGGTATCCTCGTCCATTGATTCCTCCATGCTCCACCATGTGGTGTCTTCCTATTGGCTAATGGATTCATGTTGAAATGTTATGAAATCATAATGCTTCGCTTTCAGTGCTGGATCTAAGCAGAATTGTGTGTGTGCGTGCGGGAAAAATGCGTGCAATGGTTTCTTCCCACCTGTCCCAGGCTGTGGCTTGGCACTGTCCTTGGGAAAGCCGTGGAGCTGTGCCGTAATCACCAGAACAAATGCAGGCAGGAAGCCGAATGCCAGATACACTTTTATGCTGAGCTCTGCATTTGCTGAGGAAGGCATGCAGGCACACACACACACACACACACACACACACACACACACACACACACACACACACACACACACACACACACACACACACACACACACACACACACACACACACACACACACACAGACACACACACAGACACACACAGACACACACAGACAGACAGACAGACAGACAGACAGAGCACAACCAAGAGCCCTGAGACGTGCATTCACACGTGCACACTGTGAATGCTCGTGTCTAAGGAAAACGCTGTGCGATGCTGGGAACTTGAGTGCGTGCATATTCCCAGCTGCGTCCGGACGGGAGCCTTGTGGCATGCTGTATGCCGTCTCCCTCACTCGTTGAAGAGCTACTCGCTGCTCACAGACACACTTTGAGCCCCCACGAGCAGAGCATCCAGGCACAGGGCGGGGGGAGGGTAGAAGAGAGAGGAGATAAAGCGTGTCGTCTAGTTCCTGCACAGGTAAAAACAAGACCTCTCTTCTCATCTGTCGGGTGTGGTGATTGTTCTCGTAATAAGAATGTCTGGCATTTGTCACAACTAGGCTAGTCCCGGTGTGAATTGCTGAGGGGGTTTGCAATTCAAACGCTGCAAATGATTTGTTACTCCTCGGCCGATGCGTGTTTCAGGCTAGTGTTATGACTTATGGCGTTGACATTTAGCACTTCTAGCAGTGCAAAATTGGGGATTCAAGTGAATACTGAATCGTTCGGTTCTCACTGGTTCTTCTGTGCATGCTAAATGGGTTTTAACTATTAAATTATATTAAGTTATTTTAATAGCATGTTGAAGTAATTGAATGAGAAATGCATTTTTAAATAGTAATGAATGCATTTAAGGGAGCCTTCATAAGTAATAGGGGAGAGTAAGCACTTAACCTTCTGCAGCATCATGCTGAAGTTGTTTCTCATGGTGTGCAATAACATATGGAATGCCAATTCTTTCAACTGAACTGAGATTAACTTGAGAGTTTACTAACACATCTTTGTGGTTTTGTCACTTAAATGTGTTTCCTCATTAACACCAAATGAGGCCATTGAGTTGCAGAGAGCCTATCCTTATGGTGACGGTGAACAATGTCCAGGTGCCATGGGATTACGAATCTCTTTGCTCGGCAAGGCATGCATTGCTGCAAACCACAGCAGGGTCCTATAGTATGGTCAACCACAGCTGTGACTCTGTCTGTATCTTCAAACATAATGTCTTCAACTTGGTACATTAGTGTTTTAGTCCCCCAGAGCTGTGTGAGATCGGAATTCTCTCTAGTCTACAAAGCGTGGGTCCTGAAAAGGTAGCCCATCATGTAGTCAATGTACAGTATACACAAAATTGCACTTCATAAATAAGCTCTATGCGATTAGGGGGTGGGTCTATTTGAGCGACTACACAATGCTAACTGGATTATGATAACAAAAGCAGTGCTGAGTGCTAACTCCAAAGACAGTATTAGCCTTAATCCCATCTTTTGTTGTAGTTCACACCAAGCAGGCAGTCGTGTGGAAAGTGTAAGCGACTCGCTCCTCAATTTGAGTTTGTGTTTGCTCTGCGATGTCTCTGCAGATGTGTGAAACTGAAGCATGAATCCTCAGGGAAAGTAGGGGGAGTGTTTAGCATTATTAGAATTAGAATTTGAATTTGGTCTGACCCAATTCATCAGCGGCAGAACTGGAGTGCACTAGTCGCAAGATGCCACATCTGTGCACGTATGACGAGTGAGGGTGATTGCGCGATGATTGCATGGCTTGTGAGGGAGGGGACGGGGAAGGTCTGACTTTCCATGTTGGTCTTGTAAAACTAGAATAGGAGAGACGGAGCTGTAAATGGGTCTAGTAGCCATGCACAAACATCCGTGGCTTAGGATCATTGGATCACTGGTATACTAAAGTAAACTAGCCGTCCACAGGCACCACTCAGCGGACCATCATACTCGTCTGTCAGTGACGGAGGCTGACATAATATACTTGTGTATTTATTTAACCTTTATTTAACCAGCATTGATCTCATTGAGATTTAAATCATGCAGCCACCATGCACTGGCATGCACATATGCAGGGCTGTCTCACTGTGTTGTTGTCAGTGTAATGGACTCTCTTTTGGTGGTGTTGGTAGTGGAGGTATAGTGCTGTTTAATTTATTTATATTAGGCAGTACATGCTGTCAACAAGTCACCAGTTAAGATCACTGGCCTGTGTTATCACTTTTACCCAGAACAGAAAGAGACACACACAGGCTAAATGCCCGCATTGCACATTGTCTTATATGGTAGGCATCTGGCTATAGACCACAAGCGTTCTGAAGCTCAAGAGCCCTCCAGTACTGGCTCCGTAAAAAATAAATGGCATTAACAAATATGTACCACACCATTCACAACTTAAACCGTTGGCTACGTTCAGTTCTGCCTTGATGCACAGTACGGTGTTCATAGCGGGCCTTAACGGTCCATTACAGACTATGTTTGCTCCAGCCAGCGGGGCGGAAGAAGCCCAGTAAAAGCCTAGCTCTGTCAGGGGGTCCTGGCCAGAGAGACGGCATCTCTTCCCAGTCATCAGCGATGAATACACACAGCCGAAGCAGCGACTAAAATAGAGCTGTGTGTTCTGAAGCGAAAGGGTGCAGAGAGGGGGACATAAATGTGAGTGCAATCTTGCTGGGATAGTTGAACAACAAAAGTGTTTTCTATCCCAAATGGGCACTTAAACCAAGTGCCTGGGTCGGGGTGCGTTGGCACCAGCCCCTTACACTTCATTAATTTACATTACGCAGCACATAATTCAAAGCTGCAATTGGATCAGAACCTCTGCATAGGTACTCATTTCTTTTGCAAGCCGTAGCCTTTTTCTTTTTTTTGAAGTAGAGTAAAGGACTTCTTGGCAGACTCTACATGTTTGGATGCTCTGTGTGTGGCACATGGCCCAGATTCTACTAGGCCGCAAGTCAAGACTCCTGAATCAAAAATTATCCAGTATCCAGTATCCAGCCAAATATCCCCGCCTCGGCTGGGACTCAGGAGTGCAGAGGAGAGAATGGTGAGATGAAACAGAATTCCCAAGAGTCTGAACGTGATACATTTGTTGTTGAGCTCAGGTGCTAGTTAGCCGTGGTCCCTGGGGCCAGAGGAACAACGCATTAGCTATAGTTAACCGGCAGGTAGAAATCTCTGAGTAGAAAGCAACCCATTTTATAGACTCATAACATTGATATTTTTCAGAAAATGGAGACGTCATATGCCATATAACCTCAATATCAAAACAAAATGTGTCTTGTGTTTGGTTAATAGTGAAAGGTCGCCTATGATTAAGAATCAACCAATTTTCATTTGAGCTGTGGGGTGGGGGGGTTACATCATGATCAAATGAACCCACTGGCCACCTGTGTAGCAGAGGGCGTACCAATTGTTTGTCTGGTAATCAGTGAACCAAAGTAGCTTCTACATATGAGTCATCCTCACTTTCTCCGACCTCATTCACAGTGGGAGGCTATGGTTTGTGTCTAGCCCAGGGAATAAGAGGAAGTAGGTCGGTGTACATGATGAGGAGTGATCCTCGTCATCACAATACCCTTCAGTAATATTGTTTGTGTATGAATAAGTGTATAATTTGTATTTATTATTATGATTTATTATTTTGTTATATAAATTATGATCATATAACCCATACATGTAGTGTATATTACATTTATGTTATGACTTGCCATCATGTTATAACATTAGAGTTCATATAATAAATTGAAAAATCTGTCAATGAATCATTGTACTTTGGTTAATCCTAATCTATGTACCATGTGCGGTAATTTTTTTTTATATTTAAACATCGTTTAATACAATTTATCTAATTATTCATGACATTTTTATGTCGGCAATCTCCCCAAGGTTGAGAAGCCCTGCTCTGGTTACTGCGTGTGCCAGTGGCCCCGATTGCTGTTAGGTCTGATTATTTCAGAGAAGACTATAATTCCCCACCCACTTTCTTTGCAGCAATAATATCCCATATTGCCATATTTAGTAAATGTGAATATTGTGACAACCCCCACTTACTGTCTTCCTGCTGTCCTTGTTCTGTCTTTTTGCTGTCCTTCTCAAGGTGACCCTGGTGTTTCCTCACCTGTTTGGAAGCATCCTTTTGAGTTATTTATTTTGTACTAGCTGTACTCTCAAGTCTGTTCTTCAAATGTTGAGCTATGAAATATAACCTAGAAACACGATGAGATTAATGCGTTCCTATTGGCACTTTGTCTGTGGTGAGCTGTCATTGTTGACATTATTTTCTACTCTGCCTAATATTTCACATTGGACTGTGGTTTCTTCAATACATTAATATCCCCTCATTGCTGTAGGAGAGTCGTCGTCTCTAATGTTTGGCATTTGCAAGGAGACTTGGAATGACATTTTGACAATGGTTGACATTGGTCTGGTTGGTCCCCTTGCCGCTTGGCTCGGGTTGCTTCGAAGGGACACCCAATCCTGGGCTTCAGAGCTCCTGGAGACTGGTGTTTGGTTCTGACCGGAGGTAACCAGATCTGGGTTAGGAAAATAACCAACCTTCCGAAGCAGCCGCCATGAAGGACATGCACAGACAGACTGATTAGCTGAGAAAGAATTGCGTACTCAATGGGCCAACATAAAAGTATGCACTAGTCAACATCAGCATTCTGTCAGACCCTGCCATGTAAAGATGCATGTACATTTCCATCCATCGGTTTGCCTCAAGGTGTGTGTGTGTGTGTGTGTGTGTGTGTGTGTGTGTGTGTGTGTGTGTGTGTGTGTGTGTGTGTGTGTGTGTGTGTGTGTGTGTGTGTGTGTGTGTGTGTGTGTGTGTGTGTGTGTGTGTGTGTGTGTGTGTGTGTGTGTGTGTTCTAGGTGTGGAACTTGAAATTGGAACAGGAGCTTGAGAAAAACAAGGCTCTCACGGAGGCGCTGCAGACCTTGGCCACAGAGCGCTACGACAAGAGCCTCAGCAGGAGCAGAAAGTCGCCCACTCTCAGCGCCCTGACCCAAGACTTCTACGATGCAGAGTCAGGTGAGACACCAGCCGCTACGCCCCAACACCTGCTGGCCTGTTACTCTGTACTGTGGTTGACACACCCTAAGGGGAATGGGGCTGTGCAGGGCCCTGGCACTAACATGTAGTTCATCTAACTGCCTATAAGTGGTGCCCGGTGGTTGGATTCAAAATGACCCACAACTATTCTAAATTAATGAGGAAATGTTATTTAGTTTTATGCCTTTACTTGCTGGTTGTACGAAGTTGATTTATGATGTAACAGTTTATCATGTTTTACCATGTTACACCAGTTATATATTAAAAACCTCCAGCAACAGCCCACTCTGCTGTGGGCGGCCTGGGGTGAACACATCGCACCTCAACACCACAATCTGCTCATATACATCCTTCCACTGATATATAATTACATATTCGTAATTTCCTATTCCAACGAGTAATGCTAGCCCATCTGCCTCCATTTGGGTACAAAGTCATTCATTTTGTGCAGCCTTGATTCCTGGACATGCTGTCCACAACAAATAATGAACATGGTTAATGAGCTAGCAATACATTGTCCAACAAACAAGATAAATCTGCCCTTTTCCAAAGACTGCAGAGTCAGTGGGATGGAAATTTTAATCCGCTCCCACAGTTAATGCTGTTGGTGCCAATTTCTGGAATTAAATTGAGTACTTTTTAGTTTTTTAATCGCTTTTCTATAAATGTTCTGAAGATTTTCTCAGCAATCAGTGTGCGCATTACAATCTCCAACTGAATGCTTTATTGGCTCTGAGTCTCCCGAATCGCTGCCTTTTTGCAGGTGCTCAGTGTGCCAGTGGTTATGGGGATAAACTTCCCATGTTCCTTTCAGTGTGATATTTCTTTTTCCATTTGATTGCACACGAGTGTGGGACTCCCTCATGACTTTGTTCGTCATATACATAATGTGTTTATGGAGATGGCAGAACTCTTATGCCACACTCCCACTATAGAAGGTGAATGGCGCGGACGATGTAATCACATTCCCCAAACAAATCCATCACCACGACTCTGATGATAATTACGCCCTCGAGACTGCGCTGTCCTCCGATGGACGTTGTGTCAGTATATAACAGGTACACCTCATCACCAGAGATACCTCACCTCCATCCTCCCTCTACACCACTCCCTCCTCCACCCCTCTGGTTGTGTTGTCCCTGACAGCCAGCCCACTGGGGCGAGGGAGGGGCGGTGTTGTAGACAGCCAACAAGCTCAACGCAAAACAATGCAGTAGGAAGTGAGGCGTCTGTGTGGCCTCTCTCATTGGATCAGAATGGCCAGGTGGAGCTTGGCTGGGGGAGGGGTGTGGACAAGGTAGAGGAGGGGGAGAAGGGGAGGTGGCGGATTGGAGCCGGAGAGCAAGTTGAGCGCCTTATTTCCAGTCGGTCTACTGTTGCGGGTGTGTGTGTCTGTTTGTGTGTCTTGAGTGTGCGTGTCTGGTATCGCACGCGAGACACCAAGTATGTGCACGTGCCTGGCATGACCCGCCATCTGCCCCCTTCCGCCCGGCAGACTCTGAGTCTGAGCTCTCATTGAGCGGGTTCCTGTCCGTGGCCAGCCACTCCTACGAGGAGGACGAGGGGCGAGACACCCCCCTTTTCAGGAGCCTCCACCGCCGGCCCACCAGGGACCCCAAAGCGATGTCTGGGGACGGGGACCATGGCAACCAGGAGGCCCAATGCAACGGAGTCAAGAAGCACAGGTGGGTCGCCATGTCACTTTAGATTGGTTTTTGGTTATTATTTGGCCTGTCAATGCAGTCCACTTGAGTGAAAACAACCTTCATACATGTATTACTTTCCATGTGATGGGTTACATTATGCAGTATGCCCTATCAAGTGAGCTAGCTGCAACATACTGCTGATCTTCTTGTTTGATAATTATATGCAGCTGCTGGATCACTCAGAAGGGCCCGTTCGCTGACACTCCATGTAATGGGATACCTGCCTGTTCAGTCCGGCTTGTTTTTGCATTCAGGTGTTTTTGTTTGAGTTGCCAGTCATTAGGGAATACACCACACTTGTTTTCCTTGCCAGCTCTATCTATCCAGAGCTGCTCCTTTCGTATGGCCTGACAATTGTCCTTGTTTCTTATTTCATCATTTCAGTAAATGCATATGTTATTTAATTTATCGGTCCAACAAGTGACACATGAATCATTTAGCACAGACAGGACCTGAGAGGTGTGTGTGTGTGTGTGTGTGTGTGTGTGTGTGTGTGTGTGTGTGTGTGTGTGTGTGTGTGTGTGTGTGTGTGTGTGTGTGTGTGTGTGTGTGTGTGTGTGTGTGTGTGTGTGTGTGTGTGTGTGTGTGCATAATAGATTGATGTCTCTGTATGCATGGTAAAACTCATGTCATTCAGAAAGACTCCAATCTGTTTGTAGGGCTTTTGTAGAATACACTGAGAACTACACACAGACCCCTTTGAAACTAGGTGCTAGTTCTCTGAATGCATGAAAACAGACTTGACCTCCAATTGTGTCTCAGTGGTTCTCCACGCACCACTGGGCTGCTCACTCCACCGTTGATAACAGGGGCTCTGGCCATAACTATAACCCATCGTCCACTCACCCTTTGTTGTTTGTTCAGATGTAGTATCGTCACCCTTCTGTTTGCAGCTGCCTCACTGCTTATCGCTGAACTTTGCAGGCTATCTGCCACATGGCCTGTGTACCTGTGGCAAAGAGGGTTAACTACCAGTTTTAGCAGGGCTGTGTAATGTCCCAATAAAGGACTACAAGCATGGAGAATTGGATGTTTAGAACAGTTAAAAAAGTCAACATAAAATGGTTTCAGGTAGTAATAGCTCTGTTGCATTTTGGTTAAAAACACCAAAGAGTAAGACACAGACACATGTGATTCTTGAGACCCACACGCGTGCACAGTCTCCCATCCATTCATGGGTTTTGCATGAACAGTGGCTGATTGCTTATTACCTTACAGGTGTCAGGTGACTTGGCTTCCAAAGCGAGAGATCAATCTATGTCAGAACTGCTTTGTGTTTTAAATGGCATCCCCTACATCTTTAAGTCAGTTCCTTCACCTTATTGAGATTTTAACAGCTGTACTACTCTGATACTATATGCTAATATTTAGAATGGAACCAGGTCAGGTTTCAGTGCACGTGAACTATTTTCCTCGATGAAACTGCGTACTTGCTGACACCTAATGCATACTAGCACGAATGTATTAAAGCATTACTTTGGGATTTTTTAACATGCAACCCCCATTTTCCCATAATTCCGGGTCCAAGGCACTAATAATTTCTGAAATTGGTCCAGTATTGAGCGAGAACTCTTCAGCTATAATCCACAGAATAGGCTGCAATGTAATCCATTGGGGCAATATTGCTTGTTTTTGCCACTGTCAGGTTCAGAATGTTATAAGTGTGTAACAACATAATAGAAAGGATCCCTACAGCGAAATACAACTTTACCTTTTGCTTGATCCGGTCTCTTTGTTATTGTGTCTAATCAAGTCTCGCTCAAGGAGAAGTCTCCTCCGTCCTTTAACGTCTACCATTTCCGGCCCCTGGCAGAAATGTCCGTCCAATTAGAGAATCTTGCACACCTTTTCATGAATGTGCGCATTTGTTCTGCTCATTAAAAGTGCTCTGCCCTGTATTGTTTTTATACAGATCGTCCCTCCCCGCTCCCATGTTCTCCAGGAATGACATCAGCATCTGGAGCATCCTAAAGAAATGCATTGGCATGGTGAGATGAACAAGTGTGCATCCCTCTTTTTTTAATCGTTCTGTTGGGGGGAGGGGGGGGAGACAGCTGCTGACGCAATAGATGGCACCCAAAGTTTTCTGAATAACGAGTCCAACTGTGGGGAAACTTTTCTAATTGTGATGAATGGGTTCCTGATTTGCATTGTCTGCGGGGAAGTTAGTAAGCGCCTCTTGGGAGTCTACAGGGATCCAAATGCCCTACCCCTGCATCAGTGTTATTACAGTTACTGAATCTCGTTCTGTTCTCTGCTGTGCAACTAAAGGCAAGAATAATAGTTTTCATTAAACTGACTCAAAGGCCAGTGTAATCATCAGCAAAATAAATCTTCTGGTCATGAAGTGCACAGGGAATTATTGGCCATTAGAATTAAAGTGCACATCCAAAAGGAAAAGTTATTTTGTCAACACTACCTCAATGCCGTCACAGTGCAGTGTGTCATTACTGTATGTCGTTTTGTTTACACACACACACACACACACCGATCTACTTTTAAGGAGTTGTCAAAGATCGCCATGCCTGTGATGTTCAATGAGCCACTGAGCTTCCTGCAGCGGCTGGCTGAGTACATGGAGCACACCTACCTCCTCCAGCAGGCCAACACCTCCACCGACTCTGTGGAGAGGATGAAGGTATAGCCGCCCTCTCCAGCCCCCCACCCTCCACACACAGATTTACTGTAGTCATTTAGGCCATTGCGGGACGGATTAAGATGATTTGATTTAATTAATTCATCATGTTGATTTCACTTGACTTAACTTAAATTGATTCAACTTGACAAGTTTAACTTTTAATTGTGTCTGTGGCGGTGAACCTAAGGATGATGGTGCTCATTGAGTGTATGGATTGCAGTGTGTAGCAGCGTTTGCCGTGTCAGCTGTCGCATCGCAGTGGGAGAGGACTGGGAAGCCGTTCAACCCGCTGCTTGGGGAGACCTATGAGCTGATCAGGTAAATTACCCAGCATGCCACTCTGAACTGCTGAGTCTCTCTCCCTAAACAACACTCATGATGGAAATTTCCACATACAAACTGCAGTCAAGGGAGTCATTTATGGGGATTAAGGGCCCCCTAATATGTTGATTGTAACCCTTCGAGAAAATGGTTTCATAGCACTATGATGAGAAAATATATCATTCAATATTATTATGATGTTGAAATTCCCGTTAATGTGTTTTGAAGTTGTATTATTATTTGTCCCAGTCCAAGGGTTCAGTCCAACGCATCTCCACCACCATCCTCTTCCCTGTGTTTGTGTAGAGAGGACCTTGGCTTCCGCTGGGTGTCGGAGCAGGTGAGCCACCACCCACCGGTCAGTGCCTTCCACGCAGAGGGTCTGAAGGAGGACTTCCTCTTCCACGGCTCCATCTACCCCAAGCTCAAGTTCTGGGGGAAGAGTGTGGAGGCGGAGCCAAAGGGGGTCATCACCCTGGAGCTGCCCAAGTAGGTTTTGAGCCACATTTGTGTGGTGATGTGATCACACCTAGTGCAGTGAAGGAGGTTGAGTCTTTACATGCTCTTCGTTATCCCTTCTCTGTGTAGGTATAATGAAGCGTACACCTGGACAAACCCCACCTGCTGTGTCCACAACATAATAGTTGGCCAGCTTTGGATCGAGCAGTACGGCAACGTGGAAGTGATCAATCACAAGTAATCTTTTTGCGCTTTTGACCACCACCTTCCCCTACCTTTATTTGTCCTGCTTTGTTCATCCTGTGTGCGTTTATGTGTTCACGCTCAGCTGTCTGTTGTCTGTGACAGGACCGGTGAGCGGTGCAGCTTGACGTTCAAACCCTGTGGTCTCTTTGGCAAAGAGCTCCATAAAGTGGAAGGATACATCCTGGATAAAAGGTAAGCTATAGATGGATATCGTTTTTACCTTTTCCGTCTGTGTAAGCGCCGTGGCACAGTTGTGCAGGCGCTCTTGCTACTTAAGTAACGTGTGTGAAATACAGCAAGTATAATGCACCTGGACATACACCTCTAAGTAATTACTATATTCCCTAGTGGTGTCATGTCATATTACTGCCATGCCTGGAGCTTCTTTTTAATAGGCTCTGTCAAATCTTTTTTTTTTTTTTTTTGCACACAGCAAAAAGAAGCTGTGTGCAATCTACGGCAAATGGACTGAATGCTTATACGCCGTGGACCCCGCTGCCTTCGAAGCCCACAGGAAAGCAGACAAGAAGAGTGCAGAGGAGAAGAAAACCAAGCAGGTATTACTTGTTGATGCTGTGAAGTATCCTGCTTCAATCTGAAGTATAGTGGGTAGTGTCTGGCAGCATGAAATCAACAAAACTAGTAATGCTGTGATCATCAGTGCTTTGGATGCGGTTAAAATAAATTGGCGATCCCAAAGAGTTGCCTGGGTTTGTTTTAAGGACGGCAGTTTGAGAGATACATTACATTGAGTGATATACTGCACTGCTGCTACTTCAACCAGTTCAAACTGTTGGAGTCTTTTTTTGCTGAAATAGATTGGTCTAGTATTACTGCATCAAAAGGCTCATGTTTTTGCATTAGCTTGCATTAGTCATTGCATTTGATTCCCACTATCCCAGCCATTCTATATTAATATTAATATTTTTATTATTATTAGTGTCCAGCAAACTATTTAATTACATGTTATGTATGCTTCTAGGAAAAAAAGAAGCTGCAATTGGTTTCCTAACAAAACCACTTGAAGGTCTTGAAGTGATCTCTTTGTGTATCCGTGTCCATTTTTTCCAGAGCAGTGCGGATGAGGAGCCAGAGGAGATGCCCCCACCTGATGCAGAGACGGTCCAGGTGATCCCAGGCAGTGAGCTCATCTGGAGGATAGCCCCTCGCCCCGACAACTCTGCCCAGGTATGCATCAAGCACATTGTGGAAGATGAGAAGCAATCAAGGGGTCATTTGACATGACATTTGGTCCTGCTGGATGTGCTATTTTCTACCTCTAGCACCCTAGTTGAAAGGGCTGCATGAAAGAATTATTCATATGGCATTAACATTTGCCATACTTGTAATTGGCATTGGTATAGTCTGTAAAACTATAAGTCATATCTTCTCTGATAGCAATCTTACTTGTAAGCTGTGTATTGTTTGTCACACACCCTTTTGTCCTTTCTGGACTACTGCAGAAACATGGCGGTGCAAATTGGCCAGCTCCGTGGAAGCGAAACCGCTCCCTATGTAGATATAAAGGGCTCAATAAGGTTATTTCTTTCTTTCCATGGCAGTTCTACGCCTTCTCCACATTTGCAATGCAGCTGAATGAGCTGGAGAAGGCCATGGAGGAGTTCATCCCCTCTACAGACTGTCGCCTCAGGCCCGACATCCGCGCCATGGAGATTGGTGACATAGGTACCAGCCATCTTGGCCTCCCGATACCATTTGAAAAGCCATCATTTCCAGAGCGGCCCAGTGTGTGTGTGTCTTGATATTTAGTTTGATGTATCAACGGCCTCTAGATTTGTCAAGTGGAGAAAAGAAGAGGTTGGAGGAAAAGCAGAGGATGGCCCGGAAAAATCGCTCCAAATCCAGTGAAGAGTGGAAAACGAGGTGAGGACATGGAGCCAAGTTGACCTCTTCTAAGTTTTTCTGCTGTCACACCCCCCTTCCCCTGCTTTCACATTTGGACTAATTTGCTAATTGCTGCTTTGTCTTGTGCCATCCACAATATTCAACCCAACCCCCCTCATGTCTTGTCATTGAGAAGGAACCCTGCGCTTGGCCCAAGGTTTGGCTCAATCTTTATAACCGTTTGTTTTGCATTCAGTTTTTGCTTTGCTTGCTGTAGTACTGTACCTTTTTGTTATAACAAGCTTTGCACTACAGCAGTAGTGTACCTTTTGTATTATTCCAAGTGTTGCACTACAGCGCCCTCAGCAGGACGACAATGGTGCATACAACACTTATTCTCAAACACTATTGGACTGCACTGCGAACACTACTAGACTCCTAGTGCAGACTTTGTTTGCTGTAGCACGTTTGCCATGCTTGCCATCAACAGAATCACCTCAATACATATCATTGAACATGATGCATATTGAATCCCTATCCCCCTGCCATACCATCAGTGACTCCCATGTCATTGTTCCTGTTTGGCAGGTGGTTCCACCAGGGGCCCAACCCCCACAACAAGGCCCAGGACTGGCTCTTCTCCAAGGGTTACTGGGAGAGAAACTACAACCAGTTGCCCAATATCTACTGATGAACAGGACAACTTGGAACATAACAATAAACATGTATAAGATTATCTCCATCCTCATTCAAACTCTGCTCTCGTTCAGTTTGTTCAAGAGCTTCTGGTGTTGTCCATTCATCTGATCACGAGAGGGATAACGGGCCGTCTTCATTGCTGTGGTGCAGGCAAGGAATATACCTTAATGTGAAATATGATGTTGGATGTGGGCCAACACTTGGAGGCAGGGTAGGGTAATTAATGTACCGTGAAGGTGATTGACCGAGTTGTTTCAGTACATTTTCATAATAGACATCGCGTTACACTTAAAGCACAAGGTCAAACTTAAACAACCTCTCTACTATACTCTCGACCGCTCTGGGTTTTCAGCAATATAAAGAACATTGTATATGTATTTTGATAAAAAATGGGGGTATTTTATCATACTTGGTAGATGGCATATTTAAACCTGAAGGTGAATTAGTCACCCTATGCTGTTATTGAATGTGTGAACCAACTGCTTTCATCTGAATATGTAAAGGAACAATTGAAAGGGAATTATTCGCTCTCGCCTCCTCACTAGGCCAACTTGTTGTTCCCGGAGTCTACGTTGCATTCATTATTCTATTCATTATATTACATCCTAAGTTTGGCTGGCTATCAATTATTATGTGGACAAACCTTTGAGGTAAAACGTACTGTACATTAATCTCAATTTCTTTGAAGCTATAATGCAATGTATCATTTAGTGGATTGCACGCTCAGTGCTGCACTGAGAGAATGGCATCAGTGTATGTACAACCCTCTTCCCCCCAGTAATGGCAATAAATAGCCACGGAGCTGATTATGTTGACCTGTTTATAAACCTAGAAGTTTAGGGTTTTGTCATGGTGAGTTGTAATGGGGTTTAGGCTATTCTGCTATCTATAGAACATGGATCAGATGGATTGAAACGTAAAGCGTTAATTACACGATAAATGCATGTGCAACACTTAACTATGCAAGCATTTAGCTAGTAATTTAATAGAAATTCATTAAATGTCAAGCACTGAAACCATGCCTTCCCTATATTGTGAATAACTGGTAGAGGTTGTTGACTCTTTAGGTTGTAAGTGCATCTTGTTGGACTTAGTCTGCTACAGTTTTCATTATGAAACAATATTTTAATCGAATTGTGGATAAAGGAAAAAAGTTTATATTGTTACTAAATAAATCTTAACTGCTCATGATGTTTAATGTCTCGTCTTATTCCGCTTGCTCTTTGTACTTATTGGATAGGGAAATGCATTGTGACGAAGCAAACCATGTTCGTTCAAAAGATGCATGCTCCTTAATTTATTTTAAAAGTAGCTTATATTATTGGATGACGAACTAATGGCAGTCGATTCCTTTGCCAATATTGGTGACCATGGGTGTCAGCATGGGTTCTGACTGGCAGGAGACTAAAAGTGGCCATTACCGTCTTGTCACCTGCAGACGCTGAGCTGCTTGACTGTCACTTTTGGGTGATGATCTTGTTAGCTTGGGCAGTTGCCTCTGCATGGTCCTGCCCACAGCCCCTCCACCACCATCCAGGAACAGGAAGCAGTGGGGGATGTTGATTGTCTAGTTCGAGGTACGAGACTGGGGAGCCTGGGGAGGATGAGATGTGTATTTCTCAGCCAGCAAGCCGTGTCCAGGGCCAAGCTGCCTCATCAATGTTGTTCCGGTATACAGAGGCTAACAAAGCACTTTAGAGAACAGTGCACTTGCTTCTGACTGGCTTGATGAATGGTAGTGTCCAGACCTGTCTGGATAATTCCTCAAATGTCGGCTGCACTACTGGTGCCTTCACGTCACTAGAGGGTCCCTTAGGGATGTGACCTTAACCATCTAACAGATGGATAACCTGTTAATCTGAAACATCACATTATAAAGAGCTGAGGAAAGAGGGTTTTACTGACAAGATGCAACACTATATCCACTGCAATATTAACGCCTTGAGAATTCTGTAGCCAGAAATGTGCAGTAATGGTAGACCAGGTACCTGAAAGAGTGGATGTCTGTGGAGAGATGGCGTCTGAGCTGTGTCTCCTCTTTCAACTACCATGCTCCCCTCACTACTGACTGTATTCAGTCAGGGATCCTGACTGAATAAACAGAGTGCCAACCCTCCTGAGCCAGGTTCACCTGTGCATCTGACAGATCTGTGTGGTGAGACACTGTCACAGAGTCCCAGGGGGGACCCTGCACTAGATGTATCACACAAGGACTGTGGAGATGCGTTGTTGATGCATGGCAGTTTGTCGCACACACTCTGTCCTCTATGGATTTGTTTCAAAGACGCTGTGTGGGATATTCCATCTATTAATGGCTCCAAGTTAGTCATAAAAATAAAGTCACCAGGAGCTCTTCCCAATTCATGGAAAGAGCTGCTGAAAATGTAACTCTGGGAAAAGAGGAATTCAGGAATAATTGAATAACATCAGAGGAGACATTTTCTGCTGCACACTCCCTTCCACTTGAGAATATGATTGAGGATAGGTCTTGTATTTCAACCTTGGTTCCCAAGGGATGGCTCTCTGATGTGTTACAACTAGAGGACTTTGAAGGTATAGGTCCATTCAGGACACTAACCCATTTCACTATGGGTTAGTGTCTAAAGATGTCACCTGCATGTCCTACTGAGCTAGATTCTGCATCCATCTATTAAATATTTTTAAAAGAATAATGAATAACAAAAGAAATTAAGAATCAAAAGTCTACATTTTGGCATTATATTCTGTTGACCTAAATTACTAGTTACTAGACAATTTAGACCAACAAAAGTTTTAATGTACATAAAAACCATGTCACAAATCTATTTCATTATCAGCTAAGCAACAAAGGTTAATTTATTTTTATTTTCCGCAGTTAGGAATTGATGAACATAACTATTTGCATTCCCAAATAATGACAATCTTAGTATTTTCTACAGGGAATTACCACTAAAATATATGGGAATGTTAGACACAATGGATTGAGAAGACAGGAGGAATAGAAGTCATCTGTGGAGATTAATTGAAATATGTAATTATGAAAAAAGCATACTATCATACCAAGAGCATAAGAGTTTTTGTATCATAAGATTTGCTATGAATGCTGACTAGTCATTGCCAATGCTTCTGCACTACTGCTGACAGAATAACAGGTACTGACTGGCTGGGGCTAGAAGGAGTTGTTTGTTGGACCTAAGAATGCTCTGAAGCACATTTTGCTCTTCATATTCATTATTTGTTGGCTTTCAAAGCAGGGGGCTCATGTAGCTGGTTAGATGATGTGGCATTTGGGGTTCCAAGAGGATTTTTATTTCCACCAGTAAATTGCAGAACTTTCCCTTTTTTGGATATATTTGAAAACATTATGATGCACATTGAAGTAAATATCCATTTAACGCGTAGTGTTAGGCATGAAAAAAATCATTGCCCGTATTGATTTTATGGTTACCTGTGGATGGACATCAAATGGTCAACTTTGTTTGGCCAATCCAAACATTGATCCAAACATCCTATTGTCTGGCCAGCACCCCATCACCATAGACAATATTTATTTTCTTAACTAAATGATTTTAAAATGTTTGCGTGTATTACTATGTATGTCAATTATGGCACCTATTGCATTTTCTGACCATCCCTGGAAGGAGGGATCCCCCACTCTGCGTTCCTTTTCAAGATTTCTTCCTTGCTCTGGGGGGCTAGGGTTAGGATGTCATAAATATATGGCATGTAAAGCCCTTTGAGACTGTTACTGTGATTAAGGGCTATACAAATAAAATTGAATTGAATGAAGAAAGAAATGTTGGTATGTCAAATGCTTTATTACAGTGTCTGGTGGCACATTCCACCAAAATGTAGCACTCTTCGACATAAGCACTAACAGAGGTGCAAAGTTGTTCCTGTCGGCCATCTTGAGGAACCAGGTGTAAATAAATAAATTAGCAACAACTACGGCAATTTTAACTCATGTTAAACCGAGGACAAAACTCTGTTTAACGAGTTTCTGAAAGAAAAGACAAACGATACACAGGGCTGCGAAGTTGTGTGTGTTTGTGTGTCCAGATCCCATATAGTACATCCAGACCTCTTTGCACCAGCCCAATCACCTGGGTTTTCTGTGTCCAGCTATCCACATGCTCCGCCTCATCTCCACCTTCTCTGCAGCGCTCATTAGTATATCATCTGCCCGCCCGCCAGGCTCACCCCAGGCTCATTTATTTGTTTTTAACGCTCTGATTTTGTTGCTTGGGGATGACCCAGACGAGAGGCATCTGTCCCAGCCACAGAACCAGCCTCTCCCCCCAGAGCACCAGACCATAACCAACAAAGGTGATCAAAACCAATAGCTCTCTCCACTCAACCACCAAGTCATCATGAATGACATGGTTGGAGGATAGATTTGACATTAAATTCACACAACATTGTCATGTTTAAAAAAACACTTTAATATCCATAGTGCCCAACCTCTGCGGTACTTGAACACAGGACCTCAGAGCTGATAACTGAGAGTGCTCTCCACTGCGACACAGAGTTAGAGATTGGGAAATGGCCGGAAGTAATATTTGACATTATATTCATACTATGACTTTGTTTGAAAAACAACCAACATAAGCAACACAAGCACATAAGCAACACTTGAACCTGGGTCTCCAGCACTTTAATCAGCAGATCTTACCGCACCGCCAAGACACTTGATATAGATGGTCTGATTTTATATTTGACGTTTTTTCAAACAATGACTTTATGTTTGAAAAACAAACCAACATAAGCAGGACTTAAACCCGGATCTCCAGCACCTTAATCAACAGGTCTTACCACTGCACTACCAAGACACATAGATGGTCTGATTTTATATTTGACATTCTTTTCACACAGTTGAGTGACTCTCACACTTAATGCGTGAGAGTTGGCAGATCTGATAACGGAAACAGCATAAAAGTAACGTTAAACAATAAAGGCCTACCATTGTTAGCCCATAACTAACCGTTTAGCCGCAGACAGCTGGGAAATCTAGGCCTATTCTTACGAAATATACTAGCTACTTTCTACCTTCGTCAAATTTTTTTTTATTAATCAACAATTATTTGGGGGGAACTTTGGCCTACAGCTGTACTACTTGGCTTGCTGATTGGAATTAGAAATTAGAAATGTATGGTTTCTAATGGGACCACTGTTATTTCTGTTCACATCAAAACAAACTCCCGTCCAAGCATTTGAAACACATTGTCAGCAATTAGACAGATACCAAGTCACATCACACTCCCACGTTAATTCCTTATTAATTATGCTTGGAATTAACAGAGACTTTAAGGCGATATCTAATCAAAGACTTACTCTCTAGTGGAGTGTCTAAGAATAGCCACGATATTATTTTCCCTTCATTTGGTTAATCATTCTGATTAAAGTAGGCCAAGTTACATGACATGGGGATATTCACTAGGATATATCCACAAGAACTACTCTAAATACACAAGTTATTTTCCTCGAGAGGAGGATCAGCTATTGTGACGAAAGTTAAATGCATAGCCTACATATAAAGCACAAATCATTGTTATTGAAAAGTACTGAAGTAGCCCTTTATTCCTACAGTCAGCTCAGAAATCATTCTTAATCACGGGCGTTATGGACCTTCAGCACCATGGCATTACATTAAAAGCTAGGTTTAAATGTAGGTAATCTAGGCCTAAGTTGCATGACGGTTTCACCAGGTCAAGCCAACTTTGGATCTCTGAGAAAAGATAGCAGCCACTTTGCTTTCTGACCGCTTTTGTAGAAATAGAGACTGGCTCATATTGTTCTCATATCGTCAGTAATCTTTTTCCCTCTGAGCAGTGGCTGAGTGGCGTATAATCAGCTGGAGTTTGATTTATGCAGAGTTCGTCATCAGCAAGAGATCATGAACACATTAAGTCCTTGTCCAGCACTACATGTTTAATTATTCACACCACAGGACACCCCAGTGGCTATTGTGCATTTATTTTGTGTGAAGATTGGTCCTGGCTAGTCTCCTCTTTCCATTCTGTTGTAAGAATATCTTGTTCCTCCTCAGTTCCAGGCTGAATATCACTTCCCCAGCAGGTCCTTAAAGGAGCCTGAGGATCATCCTGTCCTGATGAGGGAACACACACACACACACACACACTCTCACACACACACACACACACACACACTCACACACACACACACCTTTTGTCCCCAATGCTGGAGTGCGAGTGTGTCAGTTAAATTACTGGACAATCATTTGGCGGGTGTCCTATCTTAATTTAAGAACACAACAGGAACTGGTCAGGGGGATTCTGAAGAGAGTAGAACCATATGTTTTATCAGGAGCAACTCCAAAATCCTGGAGTGATTTTTGGAGTCGGTTAATATTATAGCCGAAAATATATGAGATAACATATAGGGTTCCTCATTTCGAGATATTTATTGGTTTAAAACAAAGTAACACCACATTACGGCAAAAATTCCAAATGTACAAAATGTGCAACTAGGGCACTTGTTAGTGCAAGGACATGTTTCCACATATAAACAAATTGCGAATTATTTACAACAATATATTGGACATATCAAAACGATAGGCTATTGTAAACTAGATGGCTTAGGCTTGCAGTAGGGCTATTGGATTTAGCAACACTCCAGTCTTTGTAAAAAATAAATACATTTCTAACACTGAAGGAGATCAATTGTAAAAACTCATAGATCAAGTCCTTATTTGAGTCGTGTGTGTGTGTGTGTGTGTGTGTGTGTGTGTGTGTGTGTGTGTGTGTGTGTGTGTGTGTGTGTGTGTGTGTGTGTGTGTGTGTGTGTGTGTGTGTGTGTGTGTGTGTGTGTTGCTTTGCCCTATAATCAAAATGAATTAAATAAAATCCATCTGGATGTTTCAGCTGGCAATAAAGAGTGAGGAATAATTTATGTAAACTAGAGCACATTAACGCTCCATTTGTGAATTATATACAGATAGGGCATGAAGGGGCCATAAGTGCCGAGTGTAACAGTTCTATAAAATCCCTTAAATATTTGGGTTAATGGCTCATTATGTAAAAAAAAATGTATACAAATTGAGCAAATTGAGCTTAAATGAGTTGCGTCAATGTTGTGCCAAAGGATGTTTGCTTCCTGTTCTTCGTTTCCAGTGCATCTTTCAAATTAAAAACTTGCGTTCATCATTTGGGGGCCTCTGCTCTCGTGGAGGCTAGAGCAGAATGGATGCGAACGTGAAGCCTGTTTTCAAAATCATAGCCAGCATATTCCTCCTGCAGGATCCATAAGCACAGCAGACAGGCCGGTAATTAAAATCATTCATTAATCAGGTATAATGATGTATACAGAAAAAAAAAAAACATGGATGTACATGTTGGGATATTGTGTACATGAAACAGGTTCTACATTAAATCACCTTGGCCTGAAGCATGAGTGCCCTCCCTCTCTCTGCAGCCTAAACAAAAGGAAGAAGGCATTTTTTTAATTCAAGTTCACTTCCTCAGTAATTCCAGAAAGCAGTAACAGCCATCGCCTACTCCCAACCCCTGACTCTAGAACCAACCTCCGGGGAGTCCAGCAGCACACAAGCCACTTCGTAGCAGGAGTACGGCTGCACGTACGAGTTGCTGAGACACCCTACCTCATCTCTTTCAGCCAGTTGAAAATGCTGCAAAGATCAACAGAGACACACCAGGCTGAATCATGAACTATGGTCATGTGTTTCATGTGGACCGGTCATGTTATTCACATATTTTGCTTGAAGGAGAGCGTACCTGAATGGCGTCCTTGGTGTTGTGAAGAGTTCTATGTATGGCCCCAAGAAGTAGGTGTTTCAAGCCTGCACAAGAAGCATCGTCGATTCCCTGCAGAACTGAAGAACCAAATGCTATGTTAGATAAGGCAACCCACAACAACAAGAAAATTATCTTATTGGTCTGCTTATAACGCAGAGTGGGGGTGTCATACTTTGGATCATGGTCTGGAGCTTGGGGATGGAGCAGTTAGCCAGGGCCTTCCACAGGTACAGGACTTCTATCACAGCCAGGCTACACAGCTCCTTAGACGGACTGGGCTTC
Source organism: Lota lota (assembly GCA_026745465.1). Lineage (NCBI taxonomy): Eukaryota > Metazoa > Chordata > Actinopteri > Gadiformes > Lotidae > Lota > Lota lota. The sequence continues at coordinate 1,601,339 of JACYXH010000812.1, read as the reverse complement.
CTCAGCTTCTCAGCCTGTCAAAGGGTTCCACAAAACAGCAAATGTAATCAAGTACTATGACTTTGTATTCTGACTGGAAGGATCAGCGGTGCATGTACTTACTCTTTTGAGGGAAAACAGCTCTATTTGATTATTCTTGCGTTTAAAAAGCCTCGGTACGTCCTTCAGGACCGCTGCCGCTCCTTCCAGATCCCCACTGGCTCCTTGGCACACTGCACCAGACCGACAAATACAGGTGTTAGCTCGGGAGGTAGCTCAAACGCAACAACCAACAATAACAATTTGTATGCGTGGTCACACCTCCAGTCAAGTAAGCGTAGTAGCACTGGGACCAGCGGGACTCGCTCTTCAGTCGATCGAACGCCCGGTAGGCATCTGTGAAGCTCAGCTCAATCATGCTGCACCAACCTAAAATTTTAATCAATACAATCAGATCAGTCGTTGTGGCGTGCGACACAAGCAACTGGTATGGGCTACTTGGGCAACTGTTTCGGTAGGGCCTATGCGTTGTGTCTGCCTGTTTGTCTTATCTCTCTCTTCGCATATATTTATTTGTATGTATTTGCATATCATAATGTATGCATTTGTATATGTTTGTGGATGGGTGCGTACACGATTATCTTCATAAACATTTCAATACGTTTGTGTCCCACATATTACAGAGAGTTTTTCTTTTCTTTCTTAATTCCTGCAATGCAGTGAAGAAAACATTAAGGATGAATGTAGCTGGCCCATCTAGCCGAACAACCCCCAACCAAACGCCCCAGTTGGAATGGTCTAAAACCTCCACTGGCTACTTGAGCAACTAGCATGGGCTCTTTTAGCATCTAGCATGAGCTAAACGTGACAGAGTAGCGGTACCTATTTCATATAAACACACGTGTTGGATCTCCCTCTGGTCGGTGGCTAGCTCCAGGGCACCGCTAAAGGATGTCAGGGCACCACTGATCAGGCCCTGGGAAGGAGAGAGGGAGGTTAGGAGGCTGCTGCTCAGAGTCAGGGACAAGCTGCACCACACTATTGTTTGATCCATTTTTGTGATGTTGCACAGATTAGCATAATTAGCTCAAGTCAACAAGCCTTAAAAATAATGCAATATATTCCTAACACAAAACTAAAAAGGTATCATTGCAAGTTCTTTGCTAATTAATCATAAGCAATAACCAATTATTAATACTAGTGGTAATTACATTTATCATTTGGCAACTGGATATAGATAGATAGAGCGATTTTCAAATCATTGTAATGATTGATACGTTTTTGACAATTACTTTGAAAAGTAATATTATATTTATTTAATATCCACATTTATCTAAATTGTGCTGGAAATATGTGATAGAAGAACACAATGAAATATTTGTTTTATGTTAGGCTGTAATATTATGGTTTATAAACTTTCAAATGGGTGATAGTTTTAGGCATGGGCAGAAAAACAGAACAAACAGAAACTATTTCTGAACTTCCATCTACCTCTAGGCGCTGGACTCGCCCTTTAAAAAACATGAAGAGGGAGGAGTTTGGGTAGACAGCCTCCCTGCGTTGAAGAATAGCTTTGGCCTCCAATAGCCCTGCCTGTGTGTCAGCACCATCTAGTGCAAAGAAGGGTTGCACTACCGTGTGATACCACAAGAGGGCCAACCTGCATGCACAGAAAAAAAATCATACAGCTGTGGGGGTCAGACAGTACAATCCAAGTATCACAGGTCATGCCTACATTTGTACTGCACAAATCAAGGTAAAACAAATTATTAACATACATATCTCACCTTGCAAATCTTCGGTACACATATAAAAATATATCCTGTTCTACTCTAATAAGATATTTAACCACAATGTGAGTGTCATGTTCCTGCTTTTATTCTGTGTTTCTGTCTGTTTATTTCACTTCCTGTTTTATTTTGAAATGTATCCGCTTCCTCAGTCCCCATGCTTAAATACACACGAGTCCCATTTACCTGTGCCAGATTGTAATCGTTAGTTTGTTACTCACTCTAGCGTTATTCCCAGTGCTTGTTTTTTCTCAGTGTTCCTAGACAATTCCTAGTGCTTGTTCTTCCCAGTGTTACCAGACAATTGTTTTACTCCTGACGACGATATCTACCCTTTTATTCCCTGTCCGAGTCGTGCATTTGAGTCCACCATTGCATCGTGATAGTGAGGGCCATTCTGAAGTACTTTATAATGTTATAGTTACAATATAATCTTTATAAATAATATTCAAATTAAAATCCTCCTGAAACTCTGATTTACCATAGCTATCTTTTACAGAATAGTTAGCTCTGAGACATGCCCACACTTGCTCTGCAGCAACACACATACAAAGGAAAGGGGGGGGGGGGGGGGGGGGGGGGGGGGGGCGTGCATTGAGCTGGCATACCTGCTGCACTGTTATATTACTAGAGTGGTTAAGGTGGCCACCTGAGAGGAATGTGGTGCAATGTCTTGGGCTCTTGGGGTCTTTTGTGTACAGTATGTGTGGGTGGGGAAGCAACATTCACTCGAGTGCTGTGCCGAGATGTTTACTCATTATCAAAAATGACTCAGCGCTAAATGTAGAACCGGTGATTCTCACGTTGCTTCACACTCTACATGATAGGAGATAGCGTCTCATCGCAGCAGGTTCACACCAACTCCATCCTATTCTGTAATGATCTAGTCTACTGTTCTGTTATATCCTTTGTGAATACAACATATGCAAACATGATGATACAAATCAAAGCAAAACAGGATTCAAACCCCAAAGAATGACACGCTTACACACGGTCACAGCCAAGCGGCCATGAGCGAGTACTCTTTTCACAGGGATGTGTGGCACACATACTCACGTAGCTAGGGGGGCCTTCATGTCCTTACTTTCACTGGCATATGCGAGTGCTGAAAGGCCCTGGAGACGGTCGCCAGGGAAACCCAGCAGGTTGACGATCTTCAGCAGGTGCGGCGGCACCATGGAGATGCAGAGGTGGAAGAGGCCGTAGCCGAAGCTGACCGAGCCCTTGAGCCGGTCCAGGGCGTCCGAGTGAACGCCGTCCGGGAGCCAGGTGGGGGTGGGGGGGTCACCGAGGGACTGCTGGGACTTGGAGGAGAGTGTGGGCGACGGGGACCCCTGGGCGTCAGAGGGCCGTCGTTGGCCGCCCTCCTGCAGGTGGGTGATGTCACTGTAACACTTGTTGTACATCTTCCAGGCTTTGCGCAGGAGCCAGCCTCCTTTGATGTACGCTGTGTTGAGGGGTCAGAGGTTAAAGGTCATTCACATCAGAAACCGATCTCCGGCAATGACATGATCATATCCGTGTACTCGTGAGAAGCAACATGAACAACTCATTCTCTCAGGGAACTGCACACCAACCCATGGGGGGTCAGGAGGCCTCTTACCCGACAGCTCCTGTTTGATGAAGGACAGCACGGCGAGGTACACCTGGCAGTCTGCGATGATGATCTGCCTTTGGAGGCGATTCAGCATGGCCAGCCCTGACCTCTGGGAGTCCATCTCCACAACACAGGGTCACATTACTCAAACCACTTTGCATTGAAGGTTGTGCAGGGCCTGCAAGCTACTAGGTGACAAGAAAACCTTGGTGTGTGTGTACTGTACTTTGAATGACCCGCCATCCAATTTTGTTATTATTTGAATAACCACAGAGCATAAGAAGTGTCATGTCAGCAGCTATGTGTGAGTGCATTATGTTAAGTGGGTGCATTATGTGACTGTATGTGACGTACATGCATATACTGCACATACATGACTCACAGCAACTCACATTTCTCTTGAGCTTGTTCTTGATGGTTTCGATTACTCCGGTGTTCTCGCTCTCGCAGAGTCTTTCTGTTGCTTTGAGGTCCTCGAAAGCCATCTGCATTTTCTCCTCCTCAAATGTCATCATGGCATTCTGCAGCACGGAGAACACAACATCTCACCGCTGCACAGGCATGACAAAATAAAACACTGGGTTGTTGCAATAAACCAGTAATACAATTATAAGTGTGTTTCAATTGCAAACCCTCTATTACACCCAGGACTTTCAAGAATATCATAGAGAAAATAAATGACAAATGGCTAAATACAATACATTGTATTTGTAGAATAGTATTGTAGGCTATAGAGTAGGCCGATAGTATTTATATAGTAATGACACTCATCATTGATAGCCAGGACTATCAGGCCATGTCGAATGTTGAATGTTGCACATCTACTTACCAAGAAACTGACAAAACTGGCTCCAAAACTCATTAAAGGGCTGTGGTTCCTTAAAAATATAATAGAAAAACGATCAAAGTGAAGACTTAACATAGCAACAGGGGAGCCTTTTTGCAGAAGAAGATAAAAGAAGAAAACATCTAAGATATAAGAAGAAAAAAGAAAAGGCCAGCAGGGTGCATGTGTAGGAAATATGTGTAAACTTTAATAACGCCTCTAAGCAATATGTCCTGAATTAGCTGGCTGCCTGTGGCCTACAGTAGTCACAAGTTTCATTCAGAGTTGATTTGGGCTTTGTCAGGAATTTGCCTCGATCTCTGTTGTTGTTTTCACAGCCACAATATGAGGTCCTTCTAACATGGAGACCAATTAGAAGTAGAAGGTGACATTTAAGCTTTCACCAGGAGCCGGGGCCTCCCACTGCTTGCCCTTCTGTGCCATTAAGTCATGGTTGTCATTCACCTTGACAGTAATCATAGCCAATAGTGAGGCTAGACGCTAGAATCCACGGACTGAGTTTAAGGTTTTCAAAAGTTGTGTTATAAAACGATACAGTAAACTTCAAGCAGCTTTCTTTCTAAACGAGCATTGTTTTTAAACCTACAATGACCAAAGTGAGTAGAGTGTTAAGAGCAGACAAACCTGGTTGGAAACGAGTTTGAGCTTCTAAATCAATAAACCAGTTGTATTACCTAGCAATAGCATGACGTAACGTTATGCGTCCCCCCCCCCCCCCCCCCCCCCCCCCCATACATTTCGTTACACTATGAGAAAACGAAGGGATTCAATCTCAAAAGTTTAACCATCAAAATTCCTGTCGAGAAACACTATGAATAACTCCTTCTCTCTGACATATATAATAGTTCTATAATGGGACGCATTTGAGACAGCGATGTCTGGATAATTGACATTCGATGAATTTCACCTCCTGAGATGACACACCTTAGATACCCAGCCTAAATGTAATCAATACTGACATGTCACTTTGCTTATTCGGTCCCAAGCATATTGGCTAAGTTAACACAAAAGCACCACAAGTAACGAGACTCGCTGCAGACAACATCTGCCGTGATCCACCGGCCACTGAACGGCTTGTCCACGAGACGGTGCACGTGGTTCCCTGGACGCGCTGCAGAAACGGACCGCAGGAAGGTTGTCTACTGACCTGTGTGTTTTGAACAGCTCGTCACTTTCTTTGAAGCCATTGTTCAGCAGCATATTAATGCCTTCCAGTGCCAGTTCAGCGTCATCTATAGTGTCCGTTTTATCCCCAGCACTAACTGGTTTTGTTGTGCCCGCCATCGATATATAAATGACGCCGCTCTCCTAAAAGCTAATAGTTACAGCGAAGAAAAGGGATCTGAGCCGGGGAAGGGAGGAAGTCTGCGTGTTGATTGTTGGCTTTGACAGGGCAGTCAAAGCTTAGAATATAAACTAGGTCGTATCGTGTCCATCCTCGTTTTTAGCCATAACAATACCCGAATCATTAAAAAATAATATCCGTAGCTCTGCGTTGCTTGTTTGTTTGTTTGTTTGTTTGCCAATCCGTTTGTCTTCCGTATTCCGTCGCGCTGGTGTGCCTGGGATTGGTGTAGCGAGAGAAAATAACGGGGAGGGGGGGGTCATTTGTTAGATCTGAACAGCCAGCCAATCAGCGTCCGAGGATCCTTTTTGAGTCGCATGGGAACCGAAAAGTTGAATCACAAGGTACTAGTATAAACATTTAATATGTTTGCTTGTAAATGTTATTTGGAAATTTATAAAAAACGAAACGGTCTGCCAGTTTCACACACTTAAAGTTTATTAACTTTTACGCTACAGTGGAACATAAATAAAGGCCAATTACCCTCTTCCAGCATACCATGTAAATTATTTACATTGACACATTCAGACAATTAATACATTTTTAAATGAAATACATGAAATATCAATCAAACGCTATTTCTGAACTCAACCATATTGTTGTATTGCTAATGAAAGCATAAAATACCCCTGAAAAATGTGGGTGAACAATCTGATTAATATCTATAGAAAACAATATGAATATTTGTGAAACAATACTTCAATAACACAATACAATACAAATTCTAAATTTTACAAATCAAGGCATTTTGATTTCTGCAAATATTTGTGATAATAAACTCTAAATAATCCAAGCTTTGAAACAAAACTTACATTCAAAAACATTCTGAAAAAACGTTTCATCTTTTACATCCACAAAACAACAGCTCCACTTTCACTTCGGAATGCACAACAACAAATGGAATATTTATTCATGAAAATCTTGTTTGATTTCAAGGATGATCAGTTAGGTCTAGGTCTTATCAAAAAAGTAAACATAAAATCTGACCAGTGGCCATTTAGTGTGATATATCAACTTTGTCATTATCTGATAATGGTGTCATTTACAATACAACCCATTGGCTGTACAACTTGAGTTGAACAAGGCATTAACCAATGATAACGATCCTCTGGTCATTTGAATACTTAAAGTGCTTGGTCGCTTATGCTTGGAAGTCAAACAGCAATGCAGTTATTTCCAATGAAAGCATTATACAGTAACATGTATACTCAAAGAAAGTAAAACTGATTTCTTAATTTGATGTGAAACATCATAGGTATAAATGCATCAATACAGTGATACTGTAATGTAGGATTTAACAAAAAAGAATAAATAAAGAAACATTGAACGGAAAAACTTAGTTGTATTTCCTGATACAGATCAATAAAGTAATGTACTCATTTGTGCGCACACACACACACACACACACACACACACACTGAATATACTGTATATAATTTACACATTGAGATTGCACATGGTCGTAGCAAATAGACATGGGCGTGGTTACAGCGCAGCAGGAGGCCTGCGTCAGCCCGCGGGACATTCTCGGAGATTGACCGCACCAAAGGCTTTAGACAGCCTCTCGAAGTAGACTGGATTGCCGTTGATCCTCATGTCCTGGATGCAGCCAACGAAGGATGAGGAGACAGGGAACCACGGCTGCTGCAGGGGCGTCTCTGCAGAACACAACATGCAGTGAGTGGGTTACCGGCATCCTTATCACTGAGTCTGTGTGTCTACTATTTTGTTTTCACAATATTCATAACTTTTTATTATTATTATTATTATTATTATTATTACTAATATTTAAAATATTATTGCTTTTAATTGTATATATCTGCATATATTTAGAATCTTAAGCTCTATTGGGAACACCTCACCAACTGACTTGCCTATTTATTTACATTTACATTTAGGGCATTTAGCAGACGTTTTTATCCAAAGCGACTTACAGAATAAAGGGAAACAACAATATATCGCTGTCGGTACAGTAAGGATGTTCATAGAACCAGTACAAAGCACTTACAATTGCTAGTTTAACCCATTCCCCGTATACAACAAAGATAGCTAGGATAAGATGCTACACAATGCTAAGTACTATTTTTAAGTCCCAGGGCACTTAACACGCACACACACACACACACACACACACACACACACACACACACACACACACACACACACACACACATACACACACGGTTGCAGCCTTGTTGCTCTACGCATCAGACTTTTGCTGCAATGTTTAAATAGCACTATATCGTGAGCACTTGGTGATGCAGCACTCCAATTTGTAGTTACTGTAATATTGATTGTATACTTGGAAGTCACCTTGGATAAAAGCATCTGCTAAATCCCTGATCTGCGGTTCAATCTGTCTGGTCTTGATGTATCTACCGTGGCTCTGTGTAGCTCAACTTGTAGAGCACTGCATTACCAGGGTTGGAGGTTTGATTCCCACCATAATATTAGCCCTTTCACACATGCACTGTAAGCCGGACATTCTCTGGATTATACCCGGAGGGGCTTTATGTTTGAACGCATATGTCTGAATCTGCCCCTCCAGAGTTTACCCGGCCATGCCCCTAGTGTAAAGTACAGAGAATCGGAGAGCCAGAGAATTCACAATGAGCGAGTGGGCGTGCTGCTGACGTGTTGATGACCTTTCTATCATGTGACTGGCGCGAAACCGGGAGCACGGAGTGTAGCTGTTCTAACTTCTTTCTGCTTCAACTCTTCTATTGAGATTGCGGATACGTCTAAATAAATGCATTATTGATATCACCGCAAAAGGAGTCAGCATTACGGAGTTCGAAGCCTCACCCGCGGTCTTCAACGTGATGTAAACAAAACAGTGCGACTACCGCTGCATACTTTTACATACTCTACCCAGGCGCCACCCCTCGCCTAAAGTATTCGGACTATCTCCGATATATGTGAACACGTCTGATGCGGCTTGTCTCCGGCTGTGTGTTGCATGTGAAAGGGCAACTCTGGATCATCTCCGAACTCGATTCTCCGGAGATGATCTGGAGTGAAAGGCCTAATGTTTTTGATAAAAGCATCCACTCAATGCCATTGATGTGTCTTGTCTGTGGAGTGTCTGTCAGTTCCAACCTACCTGGGATACCTCCCACATACAGGGGGTCTCTAGTCAGAGTCGTGAACGAGGAGGGAGGCCCAATCTTGTGGTTGTCCACAGTGTCCACATGCAGTTGCACCACATTATTCCTTTTGATCACTAGGAGACACACACACACAAACAGCCGCTGAATCACTTTCTACTGTTTAATTGTTCATAGTAAATTTTGTTGTATCACATCAATTCTGTGTACTTTGTGGTGACCATGTGAAACCCTTGACCCGGAGTTTACCTGATATTTTATGGAATGTGCCGTCACACAATGCAGTCTTGGGCATGACTGACACCAAGAATTCACCTGCTCCATTGTTCACCTGTGCTACTACCTGTAGGTCACAGCATGGTGAAAGGCAATCATGTATTAAAGGAGACATTCATGAAGAAGCTGAGACCTAACCAGGTAATACAATCGGTTTCAACTGTATTACATGGTGGTGCATGAAGAATTGAAGATCAAAATCAAATCTGGACCACAACATCAAAATGGATATCTTATGTTGATATTGCAGCCAATGCAACCCATTACTTTAATATGAAACAGCTCACCTCTCCTTTGAGCATGTAGAGAGTGAGGTGGTGTCCCACATTGGCTCCATGCTTGGCCCGGCTGAAGTTCCCCACGTGAAGCAGGACCCCAGTTAGACTACTTGGTCGGATGTCAAACAGCAGCTCAAAGTTGTCACCCACAACAAAGTCGTCCTCTGAGGGATATAGAAAATTAAGGTATCAAAGACTATCTGACGAATGCCGTAAAAATCTAATTACTTCAGCGGACTCACCGATAACGACGTGAGCGTTTCTCCCTGGGAAATAGGCACCGCTCTGCAACGGTCCATCAAAGCAGGGGCCGGCACCGTGATTGGTGGTTGGTTTCAGCATGGCATGGCCGTTCATTTGAAAGTTGCGGAGACAGCCCAACACACTGTGCTTGCGTAGGCTTTTCCGCTAAAAGTAGACAAATACATCAAATCATATAAAGTTCATATAAAGTTCAAAATCACATTCAACCCCTGAGGGTGAATTCTAGTAGTCCAGACAACACTGCTCTTGGCAGTGTTTAAGTGTTTACTTGAGTAAACATTTTCTATCAAAAATCAAGTATGCCTGTTCAACATGATGGCCTTTGAGGCAGTACATTAATTGTACAGTGACATACTTACGTCCCTTTCACCCATGCATCTGGATAGCCACAAATCAATAAGTATCTGTCTGCAAGCTATATAACACATCTGATCAATGAAAAGGTCTGGTTCTAAACTCGGTCCAATTAAATGTATAATTTGAAAAGGTATGTCATAGAATGATAACTGTAATACTCCACAGCAATACAGTAGGCTAAAACTGTATTTTACCTTTAAATACTGGTGAAGGGATTCAGGGGCACTTCCTAAGTAGAGAGGGGACAGCAACTCCAGCGAAGCCACCTCATCATTAGTCAGTTGGCCATCCTGAGCCCTGATTCCATCTACAACCAATCTGAATTTCTTCTTCTCCAAGCTGAACATGACCTGCATATGAGAACCAAGAGTTAACAGTATGGCAGACTAATGCAACAACAGGACCAACATCATCCGAGTTCCTGAAACAGTTTGCGATGACGTGCGTCACTGACCGAGTGCCACTTCCCGTCATTGTATTTCTCCCGGTTGAAGATCTCTTTTTGTTTGCCCACAGAGAATCGGATTCTGCCCTTGGACATGTAGACAGCCAGGTGAGAGTTCCCCCTTCTGGTCGCGGCGAAGAACAACAAGCCTTCTGGGGACCTTGTCCGGACGTCTATAGAGAAGTGAGGCCTATGGGCGAAAAATAAAGGGTCCCAACGGATTAGTTCTGTGTGTGTGCGTGTGTGCTTGTGTCTGTTTGTGTGTGTGTGCATGCGTGTGTGTGTGTGCTTGTGTGCATGTGTGTTTGTGTGTGTGTGTGTGTGTGTGTGTGTGTGTGTGTGTGTGTGCATGTGCATGTCTACATATGTGTGTGTGGCTTATCATACGAGATGGGGATGAGTTAGTGCAGTAGTTAATTTAGTAGTTAGGTAGTAGTACGTACTTTGGCAGCAGGGCCTGTGGGGGCAGACTGTAGCTTAGGCTGCTGACCGCGGCACCCATGCGGTAGGCGTGCTGGAGCGAGGCAGGCTGGGTACACTCCAACACCAGTGACTCATTTGCAAACGTCTGCACGGCGTCCTGACACAGCAGACGGGGAGCAGACAAAAAACAAAGACAGGCCGAGTGTCACAGAGTGCCAGTGGCAGGGTTGCAAGGCCATTGTGGGCAGCTCGCGCCTTCCAGCATTGTGAATGATGTCGAGGGCTTCAAAATGTGTTTGACGAACAATTAGAAAATAGAAAATAAAGTATTCTCTGCAGAAAGGGGGCTGATATACATTGAGACAAACCCTAAACAGCAATGTGTACATTCTGAACATGCACCCTGGTGTTAAATTGAGTAACACCAGGGTCTTGACGCCAACAGTGATGTCTCACTTTTGAAAGTATCATTAAAATCCTTTTTATTTAAGATGTCATTTATTAAAAGAATTGGAGCCATTCTGATTAGCAGCGGAGGCGCATGGGCATACCATCGCTGAGATGGCTGTAGAGCTCTAGATAAGATCTATAAAGAAATTTATTGGTAACACTTTACAATAAGGGTACATTAATTAACATTAGTAAAAGCAGTAATAAGCATTATAATGTAGCATTAGCTTAGGGGTTAGAGTTAGGGTTAGTGGGTTAGGGTTAACTCTAACCCTATTAAATAATGATTAACCTTAACACCATAATAAACATCAACACTATTAGTCAATGATTACTAGAACATTAGTAAACGTTTAAGTAACTGTTAGTTAATGCTTAGTACTTCATTAAAATATTAACTAATTCATGGTGGATTAATGACAAATGAATATACTATTATTGTAATAGTAATTAAGTGTAAACAATATTACACTTTTTGATTTTTAAACAATTGATTTCTGCATTGGCATGTTACCCTGCCCATGTGTTTATAATACTCAGAGCTTGAGAAGGTGTAGATACCATCACTATAGCAACACCTCAGTCATCTATTTCTGACGATTTGTTTTACATCGGATTTTTAAGAAGTGTTCCTTAGGTCAATAAGCTCAGGTCAAAAACACTTGTGAAAAAATTAATTAATGGATACAAAAGGTAATATACTATAGTAAGTAATATAATTCAAAAATATAGTTAATTTGCAAGGACAATTTCAATTTACTCTATGATATTGTGTTTGTTATTTACAAGAAAATGATTGTGTTGAGTCATCCACTATGTCTTCAAAATAAAAATCACTTTGTTTTGGATTAAAACATTGTTGGTAATCTATACTGCTGCCATTTATGTGGCACATTTCAACAGTTAACCTTTGTCATTGTGTGCTTATTGTTTTTGCACATTAACTCATTAACTCATTAACATTGTTTTGTTAAGTGACGTCATTTGTGGATATTCGGGTTTGATTTAATGGAGCTGTTAATGCTTGTGAACACAGGATATAAACAACAGTACAGATGAGACAGTGACTTCATCTTGAAGTGAAATACTGTTCTGTCTCCCATCTCAGAGTATATCATATATAAATATATAAACTTAACAATGGGCTGGATACCTCAAGTCTAACACTGGGCAGCTACATCATAGTTAACTGAAGACCATAATGAAGAACAATTATTACAATTAAAATTTGAATTATCATTGTTATTAGTGAAAGTGAATGAGACAAAACATAATTAGTTATTTGATCAAGCACAAGATTTAATACTTCTGCTACTTAATCACACTCACAAAGACACCATCCACCCCACCTCCACCTATAATTAAGGCTGTGTGTGACTTATATTGAATAGCTACTGGAAAATAATGGTTTATATTTTAGGATTAAGATGATTGTTTGTGTTTGATTCAGTCCAGTGTTAGCATTTTAAAGTTTGTATCAAGAAGAATGTGACCCTTTTTGATTAAATTCACACTGAATTAGCCAGTGAGTGTGTATGAATGGTTAGTGAGAAACAGTTTTTCAATTATTACTGTATTGTTGTGTGAGATGAAGAAAGACATTACAGACATGGATCGATTTCAAGATTTCCATTATAATAATAAAAAAGACAGACATACATTTAAAAAATGGTTACGGTAACATAATTGTTGATTTTGTTCAAATCAAATACATGGGAAATGTTTTTGTCAACATTTAAATGTTTAGTAAAAAATGTCTGTTCATATATTTTCTCTCAATGTCAGCAGGTTTTAGGGCATCCTTCTGCTTCTTCACATCTGGAAACAAAGCAGCAAAGCAGTTTGTAAACAAAATACACAGATTTATATCAGGCTTAATAACATGTGAAACTTGTTGCACAATACTTGGTCCGGGTTAGGGTTAGGGTTAGGATTAGGGAACTAGTATATGTGTGGTTTTGGTCCCGGTTAGGGTTAGGATTAGGGAACTGGTATATGTGTGGTCCTGGTCCTGGTCCCGGTTAGGATTAGGGAACTGGTATATGTGTGGTTTTGGTCCCGGTTAGGGTTAGGGTTATGGAACTGGTATATGTGTGGTTTTGGTCCCGGTTAGGGTTAGGGTTATGGAACTGGTATATGTGTGGTTTTGGTCCTGGTTAGGGTTAGGGTTATGGAACTGGCATTTGTGTGGTTTTGGTCCAGGTTAGGATTAGGGTTATGGAACTGGCATATGTGTGGTTTTGGTCCCGGTTAGGGTTTGGATTAGGGAACTGGTATATGTGTGGTTTAGACAAAATGTGTTTGAAGGGGCAAATAGAAACAATTGCAATATTATCGTACTGCTGTGTGGTATACACATTACCTAACCTTAATTCCATCGATCTGCTTTTCCTTGAATACAAAACCTTAGAAGTCGGCCCTTTGACTTACTTCTAAGATTGTTCCCGAATCAACAATGATGTGGTGAAAGCCAATCCCGTTGGTCAATACTTTGATGATTCCACCCAAATTCATTTAAATGTGAGGCTTCATGACTTCCTGAGAGGGAATTCACTTCCTTGATCTGACATTCAGATCAATCCATAAAACTCAATTGTGTAAATCAACTGCTATCCTGACCTTGGGGGATGCGTCCAGGATCATCATTGGCGGTCTTTCAGATGAACACACGTCCAGCAGCACATTCCCAGAAGCCTTGAAGGCGCTCAAGTCCTCCGCTTGAAACAGATGGCTCGGCCTGTAAAAACGAGGGAAGAGTGCATGTCTCAGTCGACGGCCATCATAGAGTACCAACGCTATGACTGTACTGTAATGCAACAACGGCCATGTGCTACATGAACAGCGCTTACCGTCTCAGGTAGACGTTTGATATGCATCCCTTGAAAGTGTCCTTCCCAAGGGAGACTTGACTGTTGGATTCCGGTTGGTATGTCTCGGAGGGCTGCGCCTGGGCTCCATTCTCATCGTCAATAAGTAAATGAATACTAGGGAGAAACAGGATGGTAGTGTTTGATGTAGTGCACACAATTATTTTCATATAACCATGATCTTTCAAAAACGGTTTGTCTGATATGTAAACTAAAGTCTGTCAATCAATCCATCCATCCATCCATCCATCCATCCATCAACCAGGTATATTTACCTCTGTCCAGATTTGGTTACAGTCAAGTAATGCCATTGGCCATCCTTGTATTGTTTGGTCGATGTCCACACCTTGTCTCCAAATTTCAGTTTGACATAGCCGTCCACCAACTCCAGCTTAAGCCTGGTGATCTGAAAGGTGGACAACATAAAAGGATAGGAATATGCAACCTGAGGGAACATTTCGTACAGCGAAAGGCAGGGAGAGCATGAGGACTCACCGCTTGGCTGTTGTCCAGCAGGAGACCCTGATCCTTGGTGGACTTGAAGCCAAGTGACACGCTAACATCCCCATCTAGACTAAAGTAATCCGGGATGTTTGTCAGGGAGCTCCCCAAGTTGAACTCTGCTTTACGAAGAGCCTATGAAAAGGACACAGAACAAGATACAAGAACGGTTCAATAAATGGGTACAGGGTGATACCATATTAGGTAGAAGGGTGGCTACGTTGGGAATAGCAATGAAAGACCAATTCCTCACCAATAACTCTGTGGGACAACCGCGGCTGACGCCAACCACCTCCGTGTAGGTAGCAAACGCGTTATTCAGCTTCACGTTTCTGACGCACCCTTTGATAGCTGGTATGGTGATGTTATTTCTGTAAGCCGAAAAAATAATGATTGTACTTGAGAAGGTTTGCTAGGAAAATAAGAATAAATTTTGGGTGCCCCCCAAGGTCTTTCCTGTTGTCGAAATCATTTGATTTAATCAAATCAACGAGTTACAGGACGTTTAGAAGGCACAGCCCTTTGAATCAAAGCCGCTCACCTTTCCCTCACGTCGGAAGACACACCACCGATGTAGTAATCCACAAAATCCCTATTGTATTCAGCAGTTGCTTGGACCACCTCTACACCAGCGACGCGCACTTTCATCAGATTATTTCTACTTTCAAAGACGACTAGGATTTCTGTCGAATCCGACTGTGAAAGAAGAAGAAGAAGAATGTTTGGATGACATTTGAACCCATCTATTTTCACAGTGGACTTGCAAAGCTTGGGTCGTTACAAGTCATATCACCAGTGATATCAAAGCCAGGCTCTTGACTGCAATCCTTGCAGACATTGACTGTAGAGAGTTGAGACACCTACCAGAGGGAAGACTTTTTTGAAGCTTCTGACTGGTGCAGGCAACAGGTTACTATTTACGACAACATAGCCCATCTCAACCGCCACGGTGTAATAGTTATCCTATAGAACAGGTATCAAAGAATACATTCATTCAAAATGTAACAAAACATTGAAAATAAAAATGCATTCATTAATTTTGTATTAATGAATGCATTAATACAATTGTGTTAATGCACTCCAATTGTCATAGTCATCCAATTGTGTTTTGATTTTCAATTGTGTTTTGATTTGATCAAACAATGAAGACATGAAGTGAACGAAGCTGTACCTGGTTTCCTGTGTAAAGGAGCAAGCCATTGTCAGAGCGACTGTTAATGCTCTGACTCATGAGCAGAACGTTGGCCTGCTTATTGAGAGACAACTTGGCGTAGCCTGTGCCTTCAAAGTAATCAGAGTCGGTTGGTGGGATGTACCTAGGTAGCACATACAATTTCAGTTAAAACCCTTACATCACATAACAACAACAACAACCTAGAAATTGCCCAAGCTGAAAAAGCTTGACTTGTGAGCTCTTTATAGCGTTCAAGTATCGATCCTAGATATTGTCACAATACCCACTAAATTGTGCTTTCATGCATCCGTATCTAGACAATAATAATTCAAAGCTGTTCAACAATATTGATTGAATTGCCCTTAATATGGATATTGACTATTGCTAGTACAGAGCACAAAGTACAGTATGTTGAAAACTGAAAATAATGACCTCTTGCATGGGAGCTCGATGTTGATTTTGACAGCCTCCTTGAAGTTATAGAGGCTGATGAATCGGTCGTTGAACGTGGAGACCTCAATGCAGCCCTTGTACTTGGGGAAGTTGAGAGACGGTGGGGGCTGAGGTGAAATACAAATGGAGAACAGTGTTATAACACTGCTCTGCCTTTTTGTAGACTTCAACAAAAAGGCAGAGCAGTGTGCCTCACGTTTTACAGCTTGCATTCGTTTTCTGTGTGATCGGCCCCCTGATGGGACTGCATGTTCTATGGTGAATGCAACTGGGGGCTGACGACACTATCGGGGAGCTTACAGTGAAGTTGGCCGGGTAGCCTCCTACGTAGAAGACCACATCACTAGGACTCAGGTTCAGCAGGTTCTCCAGATTCTTTCCCTGCTTAGAGCTGGTCACGGCCGGGTTGGGCTTGTTGGACGAGTAGAACTTGGTGTAGGTCACTTGTGCGTCTTGGTAAATCCTAAATGATGGAACACATGATGCAAACGTTTACAAAACAACTACCAGGAGCTGTGGCCAGATCCGATGAGCACTATCCACGCCCCTTCTATGTAGTCCAAGAGGACTACAATGTCCAGGTGCAGGATTTAAAGGAGGTTACCTTTGAAGGTCCACTTTGTCAAACATGGCCGGCTCTGAAGCCGACTGGCTGATGGTTCCTGTTTTGATCTCGTACTCCACACCGTTGAGCTTGTAGATGCAGTACAGCACGTTATTCTTCACTGCCATACCTATGAAGTCCTTGGAGGACTAACGGGACCAGACAGAGTGTAGGGTTCAACACGCTATCCAGAGTATTGGGCTTACATTCTCCACCCGCATGTCGGTAACACCATTTATACAATGCAACGTCCAGCCAGCCAAACAACTCACATCTCTATTGCCCAGGTACATCACAAACATGGCATCGGCTTCTTTGGGGGCCTGTCGCCGTCTGCGCGCGCCGTCTCCCCTGCCACTGAGGGGCCTCTGCAGGGACAGAGACAGCTGCGTGTAGGCCTTGAGGTCCTCCAAGTTGCTAGGTGGGCGGAGCTCCACGTAGCCGTCGCCCAAGAAATTCATCGGAACCGTGATCTGAGAAGGTGTGAGTAGGGAAGGTGCTAGATATATTATACATGCCGTCTTTAATGACTATCCGCTGTTTAGTTGATGACTTCCAGTTGCTCTGACCTATGACTCTAACCTATGCTAACCCTAACCCTAAGCTGATAGGTCCAGGCGTTCGTTTGGTTTCCAGCGTCAATTGGCTTTATAAGCAATAGGACAGTTGAGGACGTCTTCTCCCCCAGTATCCAATCATGTAGGGTTTTTATGTCTAATGTTTTAATGTCTCGTCTGTTGTACATTCATTGTTTGTTAGGTGGTCACTGTTGACGTTGTTATTGTTTTAACTATCAACAGTCTACAAATTGTCCCTTGGGGATAGGAAAGACTCTACTCTACATAAATACTGTAGATGATGTTTACCCTGTTGGCTGTGTCACGGGCCTGTTCGATGAGTTCCTTGATCTTCTTGATGTTCTCCGTTATGTTGCTGACAGGTGAGAGCTGCGAGGTGAGGTTCTCCAACTCAGACAGCTTGTCCTCCAGGGTTGGGATTTTGTTCAGCAGATCCCTCACTAAATCACAAAAATACCATCATCAGGCTCATGAAGGAACAAAGCCATTTGGGGATGATTTCAATTTGGAGCGAAATGATTGCTGGACAAACCACGATGGAAGAACATCGTCTCCTGTCCCTCACCTGACTTGTCCACGTCGTCCATGATGCCGGTGAGGTTAGAGTCCACTGGAGTCACCTTGATCTTGTCCAGTTCCTTGTTGAGGTCGTTCAGTCTGTCCATGGTGTTTCCCGTCGAGTTATTGGCGAAAAGCGCCTTCCGTTTGGCTTCGTCAATCATATCGCCTATGTCATCTTTTGGGAAATAGAGCAAGGAGAGGGAGGAGATAAATAAATAGTTGAATGCCTAGAATGTGGTCAGGTTGCCTCATCTCACAAATAATGAGTACGTGTTAAGTAAGTCATTCATTCAAGTACAAGAAGCCAACCTCTGTTTATGTTTTCCAGTTCTGTCTGGGCATCCAGAAGGTCCTTCTCCAATGCTTTCTTCTTCTTGTCTGCATTCTTCAGACGCTTATTCTGGGCACTGAGGTCATCTGCTGCAGCTGTAGAAATGAAACACAATGATAAATACGTTAGGTTTTTTTCTGGCTCACGGCTTGAGGCAGACGTTGTTAACTGTCTAAAAGGAGTCTTACCCTGGAGATCTTTCTGCGCGTCCTTGGCATCCTTGAGCAGGTCGTTTCCGGAGGTTTTCAGGTCCTTCGCCCTATTGGTTAGGTCTGCATTTTTCACATTCTTAACAATGGGAAAAAAATATTTCGTTAGACCATTTTCAATTGAAAAGAATAAAATTCAAACACAGAAGTTATGTTAATTTGAGGCGTACTTTCAGCGCCTGATCAGCAGCTGCCTTAGCCTCATTGGCTGCAGCCTCAGCAGCGTTTATGGCATCTGTGATGTTTTTGTAGGCGTCGATAGCATCTATAGCATCACGCACATCAGTGCGTCCGCTGGCGTTCCTCACAGCACTAGAGGAGAGAAAAACAAGCGCAGGTTAGGGCAAGCTGTGCTGGTAAACACGGCTAGCGTAAATAACATCAAAACAGCAGGTAGAGCTATTACATTTCTCAATATCCAATAACATCAGAGTTCCCCACTGTAGAAGTGTTCATGATAATAATAATAAAAATAATAAAATATTACATCATTATATAATATAAATACTACAATAATATCATATGACCATAATATCAAATTTAAAACAAACAACAACTTCACTCGCTATCCCTTCCTGCTACCAAAATCACCTCTACGACTAACTACCACAGTGAAATAGGATCGTTGTGTTAGTCATCAACACATAATGCTTCCTTACTCCTGGAGGTCCATGGCCAGCTTGCTGAGGTTGTCTGCGTGTTCCTCTGCTCTCCTCACGAGGTCTTCCTTGTCTGCCGCCCGGGAGATCTCATTAACCTTCTTGGTCAGGTCCTTCTTGGCGCCGTCCAGCTGTGCCGCCAGCTGTTCATACTCCTGCGAGGGGGGAGGGGGGAGGGGGGAGGGGGAGGGGGGAGGGGGGGAGGGGGGTGGGGGGAGGGAGGGGTATTATTCATTGTATGATTTCAATGATACGAAATAATACAACATGTCGTGGAAGTGGAGTGTACACGTCCGCATCGCCCCTAAGCGTACATGGATGATTGTAATTATTATTGCACAATGAGTGAGGATTATCTCTTGGGAAGGCATGATGGGAAATACGTATTTCTGTGTCTGTACTGGATTGTTTCAAGATGTAAAGGTGATACACCGTAGAAAACTCACTGGCGTATTTGTAACTGAGATATCCCTTTTTAAATCTGGCGTATGGTGTACCATTTTGTACCATAAAAGCAGTCTGAGAACATCACAAAGAATTGTCTACTACCCAACTACATTTGAGTAACATTGTATTATACAGATTATACAAAGTATGTGATAATAATTGTTTTGAGATCAGACAGAAATTGTCATGTTAGCAGATAGTAGTGAAGAAGGGTATGAGTAGAACCAGACAAGAAACATTGTCAGAAGAATGCAGCATGGCCTTCATGATGTTTTGTTCCGTACAATTTTTCTGTCAGCCAGCATTCTGGCCAGATCCTCTGTCTTCTGCAACTCATCCTCAGCCAACGCCATCTTGTCCTCCACCGTCTTTCTCTCCTTTTTCAGATCTTCAACAAGGCGCTGTATAGTAAAAATAGATAAAAACATTGTGCTAAGTAAAAAAAAAAAAAACAGAATACATAGAACATAAGACGGTATTGGCATAGCAACCAGCCTCTTGTTTGAATCGTATTGTTTGGCATCATACATTAGCCAGGTTCGGAAAGTAAAACTTCTTGAAGAAGTTCTTTATTAACAAGGCTGCTGTATTTAAAATAAAAGAAGGAAATCACAACTATTGATTATTCAATGATCCATCATCAATGATGACGATCATGTGAGCCATTACCAGAAGGTCTTTCAGGGACTTTGCGTTGAGTCCGTTCTGGGCGTTGGCCTTCTTCACAGTATCTTCAGCCTCCTTCAGGGCCTTCTCCAGGTCTTTCAGCTTGGCCTCAAAACCCTTCAGCTGGCCCTTAATCTTGTCGGCCGCAGCCTGGTTATTGTCACACTGGTTACTGACATCAGCCTTAATGAATTCCAGTACTGGAGGAGAGGAGAGGAGCGAGGAAAAGAGGTGTGAGGAAAAGAGAAGAGGGATGAGAAAATAAGATAACAGAAGAGAAATTCAACACCATGGTAAAACTCATTTTTGGTGATGCAACTCAACATAGAAACAGTTGCCATATATCGCTCAGTTTTCCACCAGTATGCTAACACCATTCTTTTTAAACCGCTTGTTTGCACTGAAGCAGACCATCATCCCATTCCCACGACAACAGAACTCTGATCATTTTTGTAACAAGTGCATTGGGACAGAAAAGCTTTTAGGGAAGGCCTCGTGGAAGGAAAGGGTTGGGGCTGTTGAATAGCAAGTAAACAGGAAGTGCTCTCACATTTCCTGGCCTCTTCTCGCTCTTTTTCAGCTGTGCCCTTCTGGGGGTTGAAGTTCCTCTTCTCCATTTCCTTCACCAGCCGCTGAGCCTCGTCCAGCAGCTTAGACAGGTCCTGAGACTGCATGTCGCCACTGGTGCCAGCCTCCCTCAGCTCGTCCAGCAGGGCTGCACACACACACACACACACACACACACACACACACACACACACACACACACACACACACACACACACACACATAAGCAGGATTTATAAGACAATGTAATTTGACAGATTCCACAAAGTACATGCAATGGTACTATAATTCAAGGGACATTCCAATGAAACCAAAAGTAATTTGTAATGAAAGACATAGCTCATGGTCATCATCATGATACGTGAAGAGTGAAAAGTAAAGGCGCAGCATTTTCTGAAGGTTACCCCTCCGTTACCTTGGATTTTCCTCAGCAGGTTCTGGATTTCTGTGTCCAAATCTTTGGCTCTTTTGTCGGTTTTCTCCGCATCTAGGACCGCTTTCTTTGCCACAGCCATCTGTTTATCAGCCTAAATAAACAATATAATATAACAAATGTTATATATGTATGTGTGTGTGTGTGTGTGTGTGTGTGTGTGTGTGTGTGTGTGTGTGTGCGCGCGCGTGTGTATGTACCTTGGCTTTGAGGGTGCTGATATCATCATTGAGGGTCTGAACGTCTTGCTCCAGCTGAGAAACTTTAGGCTTCTGGCTTTCGATGGTGGAGTTGAATTTGTTGACTAGAATCTGCAAGAATACACAAACATACACATTTACATTGAGTAACGTAATGTAAGTACCACATACTAATACTAATACAACCACATTCAGCTTGAGATCTCATGCAAAGCTTATTTGTTGAAGTGTTTGGCGATTACCTTAATCGTAGCGGTTTCATTATCGATAAAGAATTGAAAACGAATAAATCGACTCATATACTCTCAAACAAAAACAGTTTTTTTTTCTTTTTTTGAAGAGAGCCACAATACGTTCCTTTCACGGTGCTACGAGAAAGGAACGGGAATTGAACTCCCAAAGTCGACGAATAGAAAGAAACTGTTATGGGGCAAAAGTCCTATCTCATCCCATCTCTCTCCCACAGCAGCAGCTTAATGAGGCAGACGAATGGCTGATTCCATGGGGGTCTCAGTTCTCGCAGGCCACAAGCAGTATGCTGCCGTCCAAACCATGCAGTGGCTTACGTGTGTTGACACACACACACACACACACACAAATACACACACACACACACACACACACACAGATCACTTATCAATGGGACTGTGGAAACTATGGAATTGCATAAAAAACACCCTAGTCACTCCACGTCGGCGTATGAGTGTGTACTAAACAATTACACTAGAGAGAGATGCAGAGGCACTTAAATGTAAGAGGATATTAGTGTACATTATGATATCACTGTAGTGTAAGTGCCAGTGCTATATTATAGCTGAACCACTGTAGACATCAAGACAGAGACATGCTGGCGCATACTAAAACGTTTGTGTACATTACACTTGTCGCCTTGTGGAAAAGCCCAGCCTTTTCTTTGAAGTGCCATTTGACACCATTCACTCATTGAGATTAACAGTAAAAAAGTAATGGTCCAGCCACTACGGCCACTCAAATACCTTACAGTTTTTCATGCCTCACTTTCAGCCTTGCAGCTTCGACCAATGTGAGTCCACGACCCCCTCGTCTGGCGCCCTTATGAGTAATGTGTGTCTTGCTCAAAAGCACCTTGACTCCACAACATCCAACCCTCCAGTTGCAAATGGAGCTGCCCTTTCTCCTGAGCTACCATTGTCCCCGTAGCCTTTGTAAGCGGCAGGTCGTGTAGTCATTTAGTTTAGTGTTGCATTTCTGGCAAACAAAAATATATTGAGCTCCAATGTGGAGCTCACTGCCTGTCTGGTGCTTTAGATTTTCCTTCGACGTCTGA
Organism: Lota lota; assembly: GCA_026745465.1. NCBI lineage: Eukaryota > Metazoa > Chordata > Actinopteri > Gadiformes > Lotidae > Lota > Lota lota. The sequence continues at coordinate 1,578,625 of JACYXH010000812.1, read as the reverse complement.
CATTCACTTTGCATCGGTCGGCTCTGCCTTCGCGAATGGCAGGAGTTCCTTTTCGTTGGAAGCTACCTTGGTCTCTGAGATGGCCTTCTCCAGCTTGCTGAGCCGGTCGTGGGAGGAGGCGCTGGCCGAGGCATTCTCCAGCTGCCTCTTGATGCGGCCCAGATCGTCGTCTAGATGCTCCAGGTCGCCCAGCAACGCCTGGGCACAGCTGTCACACTCTGCAAGACAAGCAGGGAACACCACCGTCATCACTGACATTGCTGTCGTCGTATCGATCGTAAGGTAAATGAAGAATGGCTCCAAGGAGATGACCTCTGACCTTGGCATTGCCCCTCTGTGTTTGTGTCTTTGGGCTCCAATGTGTTCTTGCACACTGCAGGGAAAGAAAGAATTAGAAAAGAAAAAGGTATTCATCTGAATATAAACGTAGTTAGATAGTCATTTTGAAAATACAGTATTAATCTATGTCTTGAGACGTACCTCCGGTGCTGGGGTCACAGCTGTTGCCGTTGCCGTTGCAATCGCAGGGCTGACAACTGCCCCCTGCCAACATGGGATCGCCATAGAAACCAGGACCACATCTATAGAAGAGAAATGAATGATTGGCAACGATCAGGAGCACTTTCTGGTCTTTGACCTCTATCACCAATTATCACTAATGACTTCACGTTGAGTCTTCGTGTACTTATCCCCTGTGACGGGGGATAAGACACTAAAGCCCTAAAACACTCATCATCACTTACCTTTCACATCTCTCTCCTGCATAGCCTTTTTTACACACACACTGGAAGCCACCGGAACCCTCTTGGCAACCCAAAGCAAAACTGGAGAAGGACAAACAAACATGGTTATTCCACACATGACGGTGTTGCCTCTATTTGTACCATTAGTGTTTCATCATTTGTTTACTCTCTCCTTCATGCTTGTATGTATATTTGATATGACACACGCACACACACACACACCTGTTGGATGTCACAGAGAAAGGGCACGGGCACACTCGACATGATCTCTGAGCAGCGTTTCCATAGTAACCCTCTTTGCAGCGCTCACAGCTGTGCCCAGCCGTGTTGTATTCACAGTTCTGAAATTTGTGTAAGAGAGCATTCATCAGTGCTTGGTGAAGTGTGCGGTCAACAGGAATAATGTATATACTGGTACTTCTTTCTTCGTATTATAATGCTACATTATAATAGTTACATTTGAGATTAGAATGGTAATAATTAGAATTATTAGAATGGGCAAGCTGGTTAGAGTGGAAAATAAATACCATTACCTGGGCAGTCATCATGTCTACTTTACTATTGATCATCAGTAGGTTCTTAAAAAACAATTATTAAGGATTTTGTCAGTGTCTAGATCTCGGAGGTCCTCAGCTTATTAATACTATTTGTTCTTTCAAACATTGTTCCCATTGTTTCTTGTTCTGAAGTTGTTTATAAAATTAGAACTCAGTTACTTTGGACACATTGTACAGTTTTGAATGTACACCACAGCAGCATGAAATCTAGGGTCTCCAACTCTACCACAAAGAGTTATTTGTGATGCTGCTGTGGGAAAGCAGACGAGAGAGGTTTAAGCTATGTGTTTGTGTGTCTCTAGGCTACTCAGACCCCTATGCTGCTCTGTATAGTACAATACACTACAGCTCAGATACAGGCCCCGTCTTGATTGACTTGCGTAAGAGGTGGGAAAAGAAAACACTGAGACTTTGGGTCTAAGGTTTCCTCTGAGATCTAATCTCTGAAAGCCAGAAGGAGTAATACGAAGATAGATGAACAGACAGAGCGGACAGAAATTAGGTGAGATTATATGTAATGCTAGAGATTTAACATGAGTAATGGGTGCTTGGCTACACCATAGGCTAGGCTTAGCTACAGAGGTCTAGACTCTGACTAACCTGTGACACCCTCTGGCATGCACAGGTAATCACTGTTGATTTAATATGATTGGGTGAGTGAGTGTGTGAGTGAGAGTGAGTGAGTATGTTTATGATTAAGTGAATATGATCTTGATTGAGTGAGAGAGTAAATGAGGAAGTGAGTGAGTGAGGGTCTGACTGACAGATGGAGATGAAGATCGAGGTTAAAGCAATAAGCGAAGGATTAATTAGCTCTTACCCGACATCTTCCTGTTTTATCTTCACACTCATTGGACAGGCCGTTGCAGTCACATGGTACACAGCGTCCAATGTAAAGCCCGCTGCCGTCTCTATAGTAACCAGGATTGCATTTCTGAAACACAAAGACTTATTATATAGAGACTAGAGAGATACAGGGTACAGATACAGATCATCCTCAACACTTACAGACATACAATTTAGAATGTACAAAACATGTAAGACATATGATTTTCATGTCATAGTGTTCATTAAAGGTGTTCATAAAATTATTGTTCCCTGGAAAATGACACCAAACTAAAACAAAGACACAGCTCAAATGATTCCCTAAGTCCTGCAATGTTTTCCTTGATTTAGGCAGCCATTCAATGTGAAGAGAAAGTTAAATCCCCCAAACAGCACTTCAGAAAGCGGCGTCATAGAGTTCGCGTTTTGCACTTGGCAGTGAACCCATAAAGTAACACATTAACGTAGCAACGTCCACACATGCCCTTTTGCTTTCACCGATAAGAACGTTTACAGTCCTTTCAAATCCACATCCTTATTCTCGGAACAAAAGCGCAGTGTGACAAACAAACAACGACCCATCCTTGTCCTGTTAGATTCAACGCCACCGAATATGCCCCGACGGCGACCTTCCACTCGCACCGCTTTACCTCGATCTGAGCGTCGTCCGCACTGTCCTCTAACGTGGGGTACTGCACCACCTGCCCTCTGTCCTGCACCCATGGGCGCTGCGCCCTCTCGGAACCCTCGTCGCTAAGCGATGGGAAGTGAACGCTTTGGGAGCCATCCTGCTCATCTCTCAGAAGCGTGGAGTGCTGCGCCCATCGGTCATGCTCCGTGGGGTGGAGGGGTCTCCTCTCCTCTCTCTGGTAGGGCCTGTGCCCAGCAGTGCACAGCCCCAGCAGGGCGAAGCATAGCAGGGCCCGTAGGGCGGTGGGAGCGGTAGGCACGGCACTGGGCCGCCGCCAACGCTGCTGCTGCTGCTGCCGATCCATACTCGTGTCTGACATTCCTAGCGTGTACTCTGGTGAACTGACTGCCTCTCTGCCTGGAGTGCGTCTCTTAAGGGGAGAGTGTGAGCACACACACACACACACTCAGACGCGAGCATGACACACCCTGCCGACGCTCACCTGGCTGAGTCAGCTCCGGTGTTGGTAGGTAGGTACACACTCCACACACACAAACATCCAGACACATACACATACACACACACACACACACACACACACACAATCACACTCTCTCTCACACACACACACACACACACACACACACACACACACACACACTCACACTCTCTCTCACACACACACACACACAAATAGACAGCTGCATTGTAGAATATGAATATGTATACTTGTATGTACATATTTAGTTAAATTTGAGATGCATGTCTCTGGACCATACTAAGAACAATTCTGTCCACTAATTAGTATATCTTGGTATTTTTCAAATTTTAAAGGAGAGAAAAAAAAAGCCATATCCACAAAGGAACCAGTGTCTGGCAGTAGCAAAGAGAGTGTCAAACCGTGTTATAAACAGAAAACATGTACACGCAGGTGTGGTTTCTTAGCTTTTATGACTGTGATTGGGAATGCATTTCCAGACACACGGCACTGAGTTTAATCAGACATAACATTGAGACAACTGGGTGTGTCAGAATGCACACACACACACACACACACACATTCATACTCGGACATGCACATGCACGCACACATACACACGCACACACACACACACACACACAAAAACACACACACACACACACACACACACACACATACACATACACTCACACGTACAGACACAGCTGGCTATTGAGTAAGGGTGTATCGTCAGCTGCCATGCCCTGCTGTGTGTCAGGGGCCTCTCCCTGTCTTATACCCTCCAGGTACATATTAATAATTTCCGCTGATAACACACCCAAAATGAAGCACAGCACATGTTCACCTACGTAGATGGACACCCCACACAGCAACAGTGTTTTGTGTACACCCACAGGGCAGCCCATAAAAGGAAGCTACATGAAATATGACACCAAGAAAAACATGTTGTGCGCGCATCAAATGAGTGATTTTACAAATACATTATGTAGATGTGAAATAAATCTCTAATTAATATCTGATATTTTATACAAAATCGAGAAAAGATTGATTGACATAGGGCTCAAAAACGGATGACATGGCAGCTGCTCAAATGAGACGATAAGATCATGCACTATATGTCATGTACAAAATGTCTTCGATCCCACCCCAAAAAACAACCACAGAAAAACGTTTTAAATGAATGCATACTGACAGACAACCACATCCAGTGCTTGTGTTAGAAATGCCGTTGCTTAGCGCAGTATAATCCCTAAAATTATGTCTGCGTGACTGTACATCTACCCTCAGGGCAACAACATTGATGCAGCACTACTCCCAGGCAGGTATTTTCCAGTACATTCAGCCCCTGAATCCTCACTTGATGAATTCTTCCTCATGCGGCAGAACTCTTTTGCCAAAGGGTGGGGCACTTTGTTCAGACGTGTCAGGACACCCTTCTCTCTCCTTCCTTCCCTCCCTCCCTCCCTCCCTCCCTCTCTCTCTCTCTCCATCGCTCTCTCTCCCCCACTCCCGTCCATATCTGAGGAGAAATTCTGCCTCTGTCGAAGTTGACGAGGTGCCGTTTCACTCACAACCTTGTCTCCACCTCAACTGCCCCCAGTCCACCCACCGCCAACACCACCACCAAAACCCCACCCACCACACTCCAAGACACCACCTTCACCCTCCCATCTACGTCGAATCACCTTTCAAAACCCACTCTCTAATTTATCTCTACCTTTCACTCTACTATAACGTTCACTTGTGTAATGCTAAAGTAAAGTAGATAGGATCCACTAATGTATAGGGATAGAATATGTATAGGGATAGGATGCACTCGTGTATAGGGATAGGATACCCTAATGTAATGGAGATAGGATAAGAGTTTAGGTGTTGTGTTACAGATGGCTAAGGTATACCGTTTAACATGATAAATACTTATGTTAAAGTGTCAGTAGAGAATTTTATGTAGTGTGAAAGTGCTGGTTATATTTAGATACTATGTTAGTACCTAAGGGTCACTGATGGGGCCGGCTGTAGCCAACATAGACACTTGATAGGGGGTAGCCCAGCGCAAACCATTTATTAAGAATGAGCAATTCCGTGGCCTGCAGCCATGCTTCAGCCTAGTGGAGTGTATAGAGCACTTAATAAACCTGATCCTAACTGTCTCTCATTTCTTCTTCTACAATTGTCAAAAGCCCAGCATTCTGGGAATTAAATGTGTGAAACAACAGCAATCTGTAACGTTAGTATAGGTGACAGTAAAGGGAGCTAGCGCATGCAAATAAGTATGAAATATAATAAGAGAAAGCGAAGAAATAAACCAGTACAGGGAATAGGTAGCCAAGAGACGCCTTCACTAGAGGGAGATGGCAAGTAACTGTGCAGATAGTACTTTTTCTTTTCAAAATCTCTTTGCAAACTGTTCAATTTATATTATATTAACCTGTATGAGATGTTAGAGCATAAGTTTGTTATTTTGGACCAAAGCGCCTGTCCACAGATTCTCTAGCATGATTCTAGATACACCATTATTTGACAACTTAGTTCAGTATTTACTTTGTTTGCTTTATAATGTAGCGATCTAGCTGGGCTAGAACGGATCCCAACAGGACAAGCTATACTAAAAAATGGTCACAAATCGAGCACTGACTCGATAGTTATGTTCAATTTGAAAGCTCTACTTCCAAACATTGGGATGGTGCAGTGCTGCTTGAAAACCTGACCTTGCGTTGGACTTTATTAATTACAATGATAATTTACGCTGTCTACCTGTCATAACACAAATAATGGTTTGAGAATGCGTATACCCTAGCTGTGGGAATCAAATCTTCACTTACAAGACTGTCATATACTTTGATCAACTCAGATCGGTTTTATAATCTCTGTTGGTTACAAATGGTTTACTTATTGTGTGTGATTCCAACGACGATCACCCAACTTTATACCCTGTTGGCAGTGTAATGGTGTTCAGCTGCAGACCAAATCATTGATGGGATTCAGGGAACTAAAGACTTGACCACCGGTATGAGTCCTGTGTGTCTAGCGGATTGTTTACTTGTCCAGGAGACGGTCGGGCACCTGCACTCCTCTCTACAGAGCCATCGTTTGGTCAATATTTCTACACAATAGGCAAATTACAAAGTAGCCTACCCTATCCCTAACTAAAACACAATTCAACTAGATATGTCACTTTTCACAACTAACCCAATAGATACAACATAAAAATTGCTGCGTAGTGTATCCTGCTGTCTGTCCAGCAGTAAAAAGCAGGTCAAAACTGTGTGACCAGCTGAGCTCTGGTGTGGGTGGATAGCACATGGACTGTATTAAATACAGATTAAAACTGATAATTAGTAAACTTATTCGATCAAAATCAAGAGAAAGGGCTAAGCTTTGTGTCATATTTCTGTGGAGCAAGAAAGAGTTTGGGTCCTAGGGAGACACCAAATCTCTCTTTTGGGTTTCGAGCTGAACAAGTTTGGGAAACCCTTTAATAAACTATACAAAATGTTTTAATAAAAACATATATTCAGAATATATCAATATCAAAACGCTGATTACTTTGGAAGGAAATATTAGGAGTGCAAGTAGAGATGGGTATGTATAGCTGTATGTATCCTGTACAGAAAGTTCAGTTAGCTAGCTAGCGGTAAAAAGTGAGTAGTGAATCATGCTAGTTCCCCATTACTAAAATGAGTAGGACCCAAAGAGGATTACAAATAAGACTTGCACACTACATTCAGTGAGACAAATGATGTTTCCTGGGTGCCACAGTGGGGTGCCTGGGGACCAAGGTGCAACCAGATGAAAGAGTAAAACCGGAAAGAAAACGTTTTGTGTCTCCTAACCTGACAGGAGTCTCCAGCGTACTCGGGAGGGCAGGTGCACTGCTCCACGCTGCGGGCCGGTCCCCCGGGGCCCCTGTCTGAGGCCTTCTCCAGGCCCACCTCCCCCAGACTGAGGCGCTGGCTCTGGGTGAAGTAGAGTGCCCGGATCCTCAGGCCCTCCACGTCGGCCAGGACCATCATCAGCTCCTCTCTGGACACCGGCCTGTTGGTCAGGGCGTGGCGCCAGAACCCCTGCACCAACAAGCAGTCCACAAGTTAGGAGAGAAACTACTCTTTAAATGTTCTTTGGATGGGATTTACTATTTCTATATTCTTTCTTTCTTTCTTGTGTGTCGCACGAATGTATTTAATAAATCACCTGGATGGATGGACAACTAGTTTACAGTAATGAGAATACAAAGGTCAGGTAAGAGGTCATACATACAAAGATAAGCAAAGAGTTAACAGTGTTCTTGTGTCGTCTAATGCATGGGAAACATTTTGGAATGAACTTCACCTCCACAAGCTGGACTCGACCATGATGCAGTCTGTCTGGCATCGGGGGATCTGCACCCTGGTGGACTAGGGTCATTCCCTGACCCTGGAAGCACATCGTAAACAACCAGCGTCAATATATATGTAGGAGTAATGTGGGCGAGAGAGATAGGAGATAACAGGAGGAAACGAGAATCCACATACACTGAGGATGACGTCAGGGCTTCTGTCTATCAGCTTCATGCCTTCAGCGGGAACACCGAAGGATTTGGACTGGTAGGTGAGGAAGCCCCCGTACGATAACACCTAGGACCAAAAACAGGGATAGAAATCCATATTTAATCCAATCAAATCAATCCATTAAATGTTGATATGGATGGCATACAACATGATTAACAAGGGAAACACAATAAGAAATACAATGAAATAAACTTTAATAAAATAAATTCACTGCAATATTGAAGTGTGCGTTTACATATTGTTTATGTTTAAAACTTGAACATGTATGAAAAATTATATTTAAGCAGATAATATACGATTCAACAGTTCAGTCCAAATCAATGTGTAAAACAGAGAACATTCTATTTAGACAAAACCACCTGTTCAACAACTCTTGTATAAAAATAATATTTTAGCAGATAATACACAATACACCAGTTGTCTCCGAATCAATATGTGTACTACTGAGTACATTCTGTCCTGACAAAATACAAAAACAAAACCTGTTCAACAACTCACTCTGTCTCCCAGGTAGGAAGGTGGCGCCACCCAGTGGAGAACCTGAGAGGCAGGCGACAGCTCCTGGACGTCTGCCACCACCGTGTTGCTGGCTGTGTTCAGTGCAGATGCAACCTCGTTCTGGTCTGGCTTCTCCAGGTGCCAGCCCCGCATCTCAGTGAACTAAGGGTGGCGGTGAAATGATGGGCATGAGTGAGTGGGTTCCGAGCTGATATACCTTGGAGCCTTGAGATCCTCTTCAAGGCACACATAAGTGTGTGTGTTTGTGTGTGGAGTAAGGGGTTTACTGATGGTTAAAAAGCCAATCATCTAATCTGAAAACAGCTGGTTTTCAAAATGGTTTGTATCGGGTTAGGTTTGTCATACAGTGCAATTGCGATCACTAGATAAACTCCAAAGGTTTGCTTTTACAAGGCATTCATGGGTATCATGGCAATATTAGACCTCAACAAGTGCAAACCAATGCACACACACACACACATGCCCACACACACACACACACACACACACACACACACACACACACACACAGGCACACACAAACACAGGCACACACCCACACATGCTCACAGACAAACACACTCACACAGGCACACATGCACACACGCTCACACACGCTCACACCAACCCACACATACACACCTTCTCCCGGTGCTTGCCAGAGCTCTGACACTGTTCGGTGGCGCCGAAACAGAAGCAGCGCGTGCAGCCGTTGGGGTTGGAGGGGTCAAAGTGGAAGGAGGTGTCCTTGCAGGCGTCACAGCGGGCTCCCCCGACGTTCCTCTGCAAGAGCAGGCCCACCCGACAGTTACAGTTAGGTGAAGGACAAGGAGCGACGAATAGCTCGTTAACATTGCTCTGGCCATTAAAGAGTAAGTATACACTGTGTTGAATGTCCAACAACCGTTGTGCATTGGGGGACAAACAGTCTTTGGCTTTGTTTATATTTTTGTTGGTAAAGCAAATCGACCCGATACAGATGAGCGCACTGTTTTGTGCGAATCATATTCAGATAGTCGAATGGTACAGCTTGTTTGAATAATGATGCATAATATAATCCACAGTATTATTTTAGTTTGGTGTGGACAATTCCAGGCATTCTGAACCTCTATTAATTGATTACCCCTATTTTTTATATCAGAGTAGCCCAATCATCTTGCTACGTGTTAACCTTTAAAATAAATCAAATCTATTGTAAATATTTGCTGGCTACCAAACTATGTAAAGCCCTCCTACCTTACAGAGACATTTCCCTGTGTCTGGGTGGCACACGTCGGGCGTGACACCACTTTGGTTGCAGTCACATGGCACGCAGTCTGGGTAGCTATAGTAACCGGTGGCACAGCGATTGCACTGCCGACCTCCAATCCTCGGCTTGCAACTGCAAAAATTAACAATAAAACGCATAAACATGTCAGGGCAAGGAGTTTTCACTTAGTTTCACAAGGTTAGCTTTACATCGTTTTTATGGTTTTATGGTTATGTTGTCACAATATACGTCAAACTGCCGGGCCTCAAGATAAACTCTGATTGCTTATTTTGTGTCTCTGGTTAAACGTTAGAATGTAGGGACGTAGTTGCATGCATGCATTGCACTGCATGGCAGCATCATCAACGAATCAACCCTTGTCTGTTATTCATTTGCTGTATTCATTGTAAAGTTGTTGATGTCTGTCCAAAGTCTCTGTTGTATTGTTGACACCAAACAATGCTGACGCCTACAATGCTGTACCGAACTGCACTTTGACTTTGAAGATTTATCCGTAAAGTGAAAGCCTGTCTTTGCTCCACAGGATTCATCAGTGCATGCTGCTCAACCCACGGGCACTGTCCGGTGACGCTGTCACAGCCGGGACCCGCGGTGGTCTGGATGCCGGTGGGGGAGCAGTCGCAGCCCTCGCAGCCCAGCAGGGGGTGGAAGCTGAAGGTCTGGCTATCGCACACGTCGCACGACGGCTTCACTGTCTGGGGAGGGCAGATGCAGCGGCCCGTCACCTCGTCACACAGGCGACGACCGCACTCGCACGCTAGAAACACACACACATACACACAGACACACACATACATGTCCTTCAGCAGAGGGAGAGTGATAATGGATGGACGGATTCTTCTGTTGTGACTTAGTGTATTATTTCAATTTATATTCTATTGAATTATTACATATTATTGATTTGCCATTGTATCTGCCTAATGCTTCCCAGCATATTTTGTACTCCAAGCCATCCTAGAATGGCAACCGTGTTATTTGTCAGCTGACCTCTCATGGGTTTCTTCCTTTACACTTGGTTTTCAGGAGTTTTAACATGTTTGAATTGTCTTAGAGCTAGTAGGTCATTGTGAATGAGTGTTCAGTGCTTTATAATGCCTTTATTCTGCATTCAGACCAGTCAGGAGGATTTGCTAGTGTTCCGTGTCCACATACGTCTGCAGTAAGGGAAGCCATAGTATCCTGTGGCGCACTTGCTGCACTGTCGGCCAATCACGTAAGGCCTGCAGGAACACTGTCCTCCAGCCGGATCGCAGGCCATCAACATTGATCCCGACTCGTCACAGTTGCAGGGGAGAGCTCCGTCATTATAGGCTGCCACCAGAGAGTGGGCGGAGCCTCTGCAGAATTCTGAGGACGTCCTGGGGCTAAAACGAGGGAAATGGTTCATTACACCACAGTCACAGCAAGAGGGCACTACTTACAAAACATGTCAGCTGTGCTTAGGATTCAGTTTGTGGTTAAGAAAAACATACCTTCTTCTGAGGTAACATGATTCTTACAACATTATCATTACAATATGTTAAAATATTTCAGAATTCATGACATGATATGCTAATTTGTCAAAACGGAGGGAAACCTACTCAATATGGAAGCTCTCTCCTCGACAGCGCGTGATGAACTCTGCAGACTTGTTGAGCAGTTTCTCCCTCAAGAGGTCTGGGCTGTAACTGTCATCAGCCACCACCAAGACGTAGTCCTGAAGCAGACCAAAGAACAAAGCACAACACATCAATATCACAGGAAAACACTGTTGCGAAATATCACTTTCAATGTTAGTACAAGAAATCTGATGCACACTTCCCCGAATGGGAGCTGAGATACACAAACAATAAAACATATTAAAAAAACCTAAGGGTCATCTTTTTTTGTTTTGTTTTGCTTCAGGGTTAAGCTACAAAAATAGTGATTGAGAGAGACTGCAAGCGTGCGTGCTTGTGTGTGTGTGAGGCTGCCAGGTAGAAAACAGGCCCCTTATTATTGTTTCTGTGAAGGATGTCATCACAATGCACAGAAAGAACCAGACAGGTCTCTTCAACCTACAAAACAGAGCAAGACCACCTGTGGTCTTTATGTTAAATGTGAAATATGAACATAAAGGTCATATGTCATTTTCAAGGGGACAATTTACACACTGGTCCAATTGTAGCATATAAAATGCGTTAAAACATGTGCCCGTTTTGTTGATGTATGCCTTAGTGCTGCAGCTGGGGCTACGTGTGTGTGTGTGTGTGTGTTGCTAGTTTGGTTTGGAACACACTCATAAATAATTGGATGAGCAGCTGCACCTGTGTTTACCCTGCTTTGACACTGTGAAAAGAGCTGATTGTTCAACGGTGTAAGGGAAAGAATGATTGGTGCTGTTGTTCAGCTCCATGTTGAACTGGAACTGACCAGAGTTAGGGTCTTCCCAGGTGGAATCTTGACTGTAATGGTAGGCTCTCGTCCTCCCTCGAAGTCCAGGGCGATGCGGCTGCTTGAGACCACCACCTCCCTGCAGCCAGACACGCTGGGGCAGAACGACGCATCCACCGAGCCTGGGAGAGAGGATATATAGCAATAGAGAAGAGAGGACATACAGCAATAGAGGAGAGAGAGAGAGAGGGCATACAGTAATAGAGAAGAGAGAGAGGACATATAGCAATAGAGAGGAGAGAGGACATAAAGCAATAGAGGAGAGAGAAAGAGGACATACAGCAATAGAGGAAAGAGAGGAGATATAGCAACAGAGAAGAGAGAGAGAGAGGACATACAGCAATAGAGAAGAGAGAAAGAGGACAGGCAGCAATAGAGAAGAGAGGACATATATAAATAGAGAAGAGAGAGAGAGGACATGCAGTAACAGAGAAGAGAGAAGACATACAGTAATATAGAAGAGAGAGGTTATACAGTAATAGAGAAGAGAGAGAGGACATAGCAATAGAGAAGAGAGAGAGGACATGCAGCAATAGAGAAGAGAGAGGACAGTAGTACAAGTTTAGATGAGCTCTAATCCCCAACACTCCTCCCTGCATTCATTCCATAAAAGGAAGAGTGTGCGAACCCTTTGATCATCTTGAGTCATGAGACAGGAACGTGAAGGGTTTAATCTGCGCTCATGAGAGAATTACAGCCTTACAGCCAGGAGGAGGAAGAGGCCACACAGTGAACATCACACAGTTCACCAGACAGACATATTGAAACAACTCCCATTGAATTGAAGGGAGTTGGTAGTCTCTTTAAAAAATATCCAGTGAAGGACCGCCCCATCCCAACCTCCCCTCATCCTGCTCACCATTCCAGGAGCGCCCCGCCTCCACGAGGACCCCCACAGGGAAGGAGGTGTGTTCCGGCTGGCGGTAGTGGAGCACCACCACGTAGCGGCCCGGCAGAGGCACCCTGGGGTGGAAGCTGATCTCCGTCTGTGACAGAGGTGGTCGTTGTCAGGAAGTTAACAAACAAGTGGGAAGTAAGTGATTGCTTAAGGGACTGGACATTAATTCGGTTTAACGTGACCAGTGTAATGTTAATAAATTAAGCATAGCCCTTTATGCAATTAAGCAATGAATCAATACAGCTATGTGCAGATTCACTATCTGCACTTAGCTGTTATTATCTGAAAATAGAATATATAATATATATATATATATATATATATATATGTATATATATATATATATATATATATATATATATATATATATACATACATATATACTTTATATACATATACACATATATATTAAAGCTAGGGTAGGCAATTCATTTTACAAGCATTTTCTGTCATATTTGTTGAAATTCAGTCCGACAGTAAATAAATCTAACGCGCTGATAAAAAAAAAAAAAAGCCAGTCTGTCAACCTACCTACCCACCCGGTTAAATGTGCGTACTCTGCTCGTGCACTCATTGCGGATCAACAAGGTTAGCCAGATCTATTGATAAAGCTAGAGCTAGTCATGTGTTTTGGGTGAGTGGCTTTTGAGGGAGGCCTGAAGGGTGGGGGGGGATTTTTCGGATGGACACTTTCAAAATCTAGCTTATTCTTGCTGGTTTCTCAAAATTGCCTACTCTAGCTTTAATAATAATAATGATAATAATAATAGTAATAATGATAAGAGAAAAGGTATGAGACAGATTAGTCCACTGATCAAGGTCAGGACCACCTGTGGAGATTTCAGCAGCACTCCTTCCTTGGGGGGTCCAGTGAGGGGGAACAGCCCAGTCTGACGTTGCCACCTCCAGTCCTCGCTCTCCCTCTGTTGAGGGGCCACCCCCAGGGCCGGGGACGTCCGACCTTCCCTGGCCGCGTCCAGGACCCACGCCAATGCCGGCCTTGGAAACTGGCTTGGAACGCAGTAATGGCTGTGAACACAGAAACACAGATCCAACATGCCAGTCGTGTGTAAGTAACTTGGGGATTTTTAAACCTGGACCCTATTTTCCCATCATTTTTGGTTCTAAGGGACTAATGCGGACCACTGTTTTTGAAATTGGAACAGTATTGAGCGAGAATGATGTAGTCGTCGTTGGCCAACTCTCTCTTAAGGACTTGTTCTGAAACCTCGATGTTGCAGTACAATCTCAGCCCTCTTTCACCCAAATCCTTTAGATAACACTAAGCTACACTTTCTGTAGTCAAGCACAACAAAATCTTGCTGGCACTCTTCTCTCCAACTCTCAGTCAAGTTCTCTTCCTGCAAGAGTTTATCTCCTGCTAGATTTCTCCTTGAGCGTGACTTGGTTGACACAATAACAAACAGATTAGATCAAGCAAAAGGTAAAGAAAAAAGTCATATTTTTCTGTAGGAATCCTTTCCATCATGTCAGACACTTATTGTAACAATCACAACCACTTTTAAAGGACGTACAATGGCGCAGTGCGTTTGCCCCAAAGGATTATACTTTATATCAGCCCATTTCGTGGATTACAGCTGCAGCATTCTGGCTCAAAACTTGACCAATTTAAAAAATTGTCCTCCGCATTCGTCCCCTAGACTCGAAATTATGGGAAAATAGGGTCCAGGTTGAAAATTCCCGAAGTTATTCTTTAAGCCTGCCATTCGAGGCACAGCTTGGCTACAGTACAGAACAATGTGACTCATTAGCGGAGGGGGTCAGTTGCCGGGCAGAGGTTGCGACCTACTGTATGAAACAGCATTAATCTGACAATAATCCCATAATCAGTCCTGACATCCAATTGAGTATGGTAGTCTTTTGTGAATGTACAGAAGTACATACGTCACAGGTAGGCATGCATGCTTCAGGATTAATCTGTATGATCTCATTCACATTTTCCTGCTCCACTTCCCACTCCTCTTCCATTCGCTCTTTCACTTTATAATTTCACTTTTAAGATAATATCTGAATTGAATATATATCACACAGCGGATAGGGCTCGTGCATTAAAAACAATCTGGAAGGTAGGTACCGGGGTCACCATACAATAATAACAACAACGGCACATTGCAGCGTAACACCAGGCTTTAAGTAACTAACATTTGCACAAAATAAACCCTTTGACTTTAACAAAATATACACTGGCTAATAGCTGGTTAGCCAACAGGGTGGTATGCTAATTTGTGGAAGGAAGGACAGTGTCCAGATATGTGTTTGAAATATCACTGTAAAATAACACGGTTGGCTAATGACAGTTAATCATAAGCTTGTTTTGCTCACGGCTGTCAATATTTAGAGGGATCACTGGGTTAAGAGAGGGCGAGAGAGAATGAGGGACAGAGCGTGAGAGACGAAAGAGAAAGAGGGGTTGACCTCAAGATGCAACAGCCTCAGGTGAGTGCCCTTAGTGTGCCAGAGGAATGCATGCACTCATACCTGGAAAACAGATGTTTGTGCTAACCCTTCAAAACAATAACAACGCCAAGTCATCAAATAGCTATTTGATTGAGCTTATGTTAGACAACTTATCTTAAAAGGTTGCATTGTGTTATAGTGCATTGAAATAAATCGCTCACTGTCCAAGCCTAACCCCGCCTAATTTTCAGATTTCACATGGTATGGTTTGCTATTATAGGAGAGCAGAATCCAAACGGCGACGTAAAAAGGTTTGCAGACCAGCATCATTGGAGAAAATCAATGAATGTGGAAACGAATATTGTTTAATTAATCTCCTTTTTCGATTTGAAAAAGCTTAAATTTTTAGATACAATCTAAATTAAATGAAAAACGGTAGTAGAATCTAGATATTTTTATTGTATAAACAGGGCAAATGAAGGCTGGTTCTAGAGCATGGCCTGACCCTAAACCCAAACTGAGACCAGACATACCTGTCTTCAGTGAAGCGGCCATGGACAGACACACAGAGGACCTTGGGCTGGACGTAGTCCATGGTAAAGTCCTCCGCGGGCACCGCATACACTTTAAACTACAGAGAGAAAAGCAAATATACAAACACATTATTGAATACATACCAGCCCTAAAGGAGGAAATAACCCAACATTCCTATTGCTGATCCGAGCCGAGTGTCCTACCAGCAGGAAGTTGGCGGAGGAGGCGTGCAGGAGAACTTCGTTGCGGTGCTCCAGTTGTAGGAACGCCACGCGGCTGTTGCTGTCCACCGCCACGCTCCGACACAGGAAACTGAGGCGGGTACGGAATAAAAATAACCAATTTATTAAAGTGGGAATCTTGAAGGTTTCCGTTGCCTTTCCATTTGCAACACCTTTGGCCCAGTCGTTATTTTCCCAGAGATACAAACAGTGTCTCCACCAACACCCAGTTTGTAACATTAATAATACTGCAAATTCAAGGGATTTCATCAGTGGGCCATATGCTCACCATTGTGTTACCTCATTTGGCAATAGATAGGGACTTAACATACATTTATTTACATGAACGTCTTCGAGATTGCCACTTTAAAGTCATAACAGTCAATATAAAATAAAATGATGGGGTTTCTAGGGGACAGTTGCTAAATAAATAACAGATTGTGGACATGCCTGAGATGCCTGAGAAACCTTTAATATATTTATAATATTGTTTTATGTTTATATTCAAAACTGAAAAGATATCATATAGAGTTATTATGTAAATGGTTTATGTTTATATGTATAATTGAAAAGTTCCAAGCATATGGATTCATTAGAATAACCACAAAAACAACAAGGTGTAACATTGCCAATGATACCAGTATCATGAGTGTGGTCATCACAGATACTGCGTTATAGGCTGATATATTTAGACATGTCATATGAGCAAATGTTCTGCATAAGGGGGTGGTCGTTTTTATTAACAAAAAGGTGAGAGTAGAAAGTGAGAAATCTGATAAGAAGAATGTATAATGTACAGTATATGGAAAGCAATAGCAGTTGTAAAGCGTTATTAGCAGTCTCACCTGTAGGAGCAGCTGTAGATGTTAGCCCTGGTCTGGATCTGATCGCTGGAGTGGCCCGTGATGACCAGGTTTACGTTCTGGACCATGTCCGCCTCACTGGCATACTCCAGGATCAGGGCGTGCCGACCGGGACGGGCAACGCGCAGATTCAGTTGCAGCGTGGACTATACGAGAGACACACACACACACACAGGCAGGAGGAGGTCTACAATCTACTGTTTCACGTCACTTATACCACCGCATTGTTCAAGACTTGATCCGGATTGCACAGTAAGGTGTGTATTATTTCTCAGATCCACGTCGATGCACTACAAGTCTAACATTTACAACAACAGTTAAATAAATAGACTCGATTTTTCCTTGACAACACAAAAACAATATGCTGAAAGCGCCGCAGAGGAATATTTTTATTTTAGCTGATTAAAGTAGATAAAAACGTTATAGATGGTAGCTTTGGTACAAGGAAAGGTTTTCTACATTGAACCCACGGGCCTTTCCACAGATTGTCCAGCGTGATTCTAGAGTGTAGACACCAGTATTTCACAAGTGGTTCAGAGTTTGTTGTCTTCTTATATAGAAAAGTAAAAATAAATATATATAATTGCCGGCTCAGTGACTCAATCCACTTACGTGTTAACCACGAGAGGTTAATAGGCCTGGTAGCGACCCAGGTTCGATTCCATAAAGGCATACGGCAGTAAACAGTTTTTCAACATGGGAAGTTCAGGGTGCATTGATAGATGTATCAGTATGTTTCCTGAAAAAAATCTTTCAGATCTTGTTTTCACTTCTGCCCCGCAGGAATTTGCATGGCAGATTGAACAATGTGAAGTACTGCATTGAAGCTCTAGATCTATCAATTATACAACGATCCTGACATGAACATGACTGAGTCTAGTTCATCCAAAACAACATGAATCAAAAACGGATCTGAGAATTTGTCAGCACATGACAGTGCATACACACACCAGTACATAGGTCATCCGAAATTACGTCATGGTGTGTGTACATGTGTATGTATGTGTGTGTGTGTGTGAATTTGTTTGTGTGTGTGTGAGTGTGTGAGCACATGTGTGTGTGTGTGTGTGTGTATGCGTGATTGCATGTGCGTATGTGTGTGTACCTCTTCAGCTGTGTGTGTGTGTGTGTGTGTGTGTGTGTGTGTGTGTGTGTGTGTGTGTGTGTGTGTGTGTGTGTGTGAGTGTGTGAGTATGCTTGTATGTGAGTGTGTCTCCCCCTCTGCTTTACCTGTCTCCCGCTGAGCGTGGCCATGGGTGGGTGGTTCGGGGAGAGCTGGCGCACACGGGCCTGCCTCCTCCGGCGGCCTGCGGAGAGCCTTCCCTGGGAGCCCAGCACCCAGCTGAAGCCGTCCATCCCCACATGCTTATACAGCAGACAGCTGAGAGACACACAGACAGAGAGAGAGAGAGAGATAGAGAGATGGGGGAGAGAGAGACACAGAGAGTGAAAGAGAGAGACAGAGAGAGATAGAGACAGAGAGACACAGAGAAAGAGAGAGAGATAGGGGAGAGAGAGAGACACGCAGAGAGAGAAAGAGAGACAGACAGAAAGTGTCAATGCCCAGAATGGCAAAACAGACTTTTACAGATGTAAAAGTTCCCCAAAAATATAAATAAATAAATAAATATATATATATAATTTGTTATTATTGTTATTATTTATTTCAAGTTACACTTTTGATTGCAACAAATTTGTCAATGTCAAAGAATTTCCTCACCTTGAACTGATTGAACCTATTTAGAAATGTTAATTACATAATGTGCATTGAGCACTGCTGTTGCAGTGTTTTATTTATTTTATGTTCGGCCTGTCTATAACCATGAAATGGAAAGTGAGTAGAAGTACTTGTTTCCATCTGGGCTGGGTGTGTAATTGCAGGGCTGGGTGATCTTGTCCTGGAGCAGGGGAGCTTCGTAGAAGTCTCTGGGCAGCAGCACCAGGTAATCCTACCGAGGGAAACAGAAACACCATTTAGTCCAGGCACGTCTACATACCCTACGTAACTTTCACCTCAATGGCTGGTTTCTTGGAGTCATTGGACCAAGTTATTCTGCAGCGGATTGTGAGTTAATGATAATCTATTCCCTGTTATTCTGTATCAGTTTAACTTAAGTCCAAATCCTGTGTGTATTCCTCTGACTTTTATAGGTTGAAGTGGTTTAAAAGCTCTTCTGTATTGTGTCTGTGTGTGTGTGTGCATCTGTGTGTGTGTGTGTGTGCATGTGTGTGTGTGTGCATGAGTGTGTGTGTGTGGGTATGAGTGTGTGTGTGTGTGTGTGTGTGTGTGTGTGTGTGTGTGTGTGTGTGTGTGTGTTTGCGTGTGTGTGTGTGTGTGTGCGTGTGTGTGTGTGCATCTGTGTGTGTGTGTGTGTGTGTGTGTGTGCGTGTGTGTGTGTGTGCATGAGTGTGTGTGTGTGGGTATGAGTGTGTGTGTGTGTGTGTGTGTGTGTGTGTGTGTGTGTGTTTGCGTGTGTGTGATCTCACCAGCAGCACTCCCTGTGCCCGGATATGGATGAACCAGTTCCCGGGGGTGAGGACGAATGGCTGGGCGAAGCCGTCCCCGGGGACAGTGAGGAAGGCAGGGGCGGGTCCTGCGGGGAACACCACCTCCTGGCTCTGCTGGGACCCTGTTGCACAACAGCCAGCCACCCAACCCCTTTAGAAACATACTCGCTATCACAGGCCAGAGCTCAGCTGAACACAGTGAGCTAGCAAAGGCTTGAGGCTGGTTAATCATCACACAATTCGAATCAAGGTATTATTATTGTTTTTAATTCAGGTATTGGGGAAAATGGATTAGTGACAATATAATGGGTGAAAACACTGAATCACATTCAGTGCAGCAACTGCCCAAATATATTTTTTTTAATGACTGAAACTTGATGGCAGTGCATGTGTGTGTGGTGTTTTGTGTGTTTGTGTGTGTGTGTGTGTGCATGTGTGTGTATGTGTGTGCTTATATTTCAATGTTTGCTGGGGTGTGTGCATACCTGTA
Source organism: Lota lota (assembly GCA_026745465.1). NCBI lineage: Eukaryota > Metazoa > Chordata > Actinopteri > Gadiformes > Lotidae > Lota > Lota lota. Next base: position 1,558,729 of record JACYXH010000812.1, on the reverse strand, counting down.
TGTGCGCATGCGTGCATGTGTGTGTGGTTGCGTCCATCTTTATTTCTTTTTCATTTTTTATAATCAACCTTTATTTATTCAGGAAGTCTCATTGAGGTGAAGCACCTCTCTTGCAAGAGAAACCTGAACATCACGCACCACACGTGTGTGTGTGTGTGTGCGTGTGTGCAAGCATGTGTGTCTGCGTGTCTTGTGTGTGGGTGCGTGCACATGTGACACAACCCTGAGACAGACACGGCCTTACCTGGGGCGCCCCTGATACCGGTAGCCTCCACAGTACCGGTGACACTGGACCCAGTAGGATTAGAGTACCGCAGCACCACGCGGTACCAGCTGTCCCTCGCCTCATTCCCCTCAACATGCACTTTCACTCTGACATCACTCTGCAGAGACAAGGGGGGGGGGGGGGAGATGAACGGGGTGTGGGGGGGAAACACACATAGCCAGGTTTATGGGAGGGAAGAGGGAAGGGGTGGGGGGGTGGTAAGGCGGTGACAGACAGACAGACTTTGAAGAAGGTGCAGGTTAAGGCAGGTTAAAAGTTTAAAACGCGCAAGCCAAGCAGTAAAACAAATAGGATGTTACGGAGGAGTTAACGGATTACTAACCTCCCGATAGAGGCGGAAAGACAAGAAGAGTATGACTACATTGGGGATGAAAGACAGGCCCTGACTTACAGTCGCAGCAAGCGTGAGAGCCTGCCTCTTCCACCACCAGCACTCTGGCTCTGACCCGCTTCGCCTGCTTGTTGCCTGGGCGGAGGCTGGCATAGCGCATTACAATGAGGAAAGGGCCAGGGAAGCCTACGGCCAGCGGTACGATCACCTCTGGCTGAGAAGAGACAGTAATATAACGCTATAGAAGAAGAGCTAGCACAACCACAGCCACCATGTTGGAATGTCAGCGAAGAGGAAAATATTGAAGAAAAGTGTGGCAGTTTCAGAGAAGATTGAAAAAAAAGGGGTTTGAATATTGCCAATACTGCTATACTGGTCAGATTTGACCACATATAGTTTAGTACATATAGTGCCGTTATTATGAATGTTTTCTGAAGTACACTTGAGAGACTTTTATCCAAAATGACTTAAATTGGCAATGTCGAAGATCTCCAAAGATTTTCATGTAAATAAATGCAATGTTGACGAGATTTGAAGAACTTGGTGTCGGTGGCGACTCCACCATGCATTAGAATCTGAAGCGGCGCACAGTTAGTGCCTGGTTTTCCCATCACCCAGCAGTGGTTGTTCCTCCAGAGAGGTCATGGCGGAGCTACCGCCACAGAATCCCTCTTCAACTCACTCACTGTGTGTAGGGGGTGTGCCGTTTTTTCTCGCCATAGGTGCCACCATGATAATGAAACGGAGATCTTTGCGGTTCCCTCTTTAACATTAATTCAGATACATTTTGTGAAGACGCGGGTAGGGGAAATGCATCTTGCTCTAGAATGCCTACAGGTATGCTGTCTAGACCTTGTGGGTTGAACCCAGTACCTTTCGGCAGGGAGTCAAGCCACTACTAAGCCCCACCCCCCCACCTACAGAGTCATAACCACACCCACCTGTGCTGGGGACAGCACGGCGTAGCCCCTCCAGCTGTACCCGGGGAACACCTGGGGGTCAAACCCGAAGCGTACTGGCCGGGCATTGGGAGTGATGCCGTCCTCCACCTCAAACTTCAGCTGGTGCATGCTGGGAAAGTAGTGGCTAGGAGCCGGCCTGAAAGACATGAGGTTGAATATTGAGGAGCGAGAGTCGTATCTTATTGTTGATACTACTGTCTTCATTACCATGACTACTCGAGTAATGGGGATGACAAAACGTGATGTCATCAAGTATGTGAAAACAAAGCCATTCCTTACTGAGAACAGGTTCGGCCCACTATGTTCTTCCGACAGCGACACTGTCCAGACACAAAGTCACAGGCCATGCCGGTAGCTCCGCCCACATCACACTCACAGCCTATCAGGGAAAGGAAAGAGAGTTACTTATTAGATAATAGATAATAAAGTTAGACTGAGTCAATGGTCTTGGAACGGATGCTTAATAGTTAGTTATTGGTAGCTTCTGTATTGATTCAGGAACCTTCTGTTAATGCTTATATTCTACAAATCATCTCTTTGGTTTTCCTATGTTGGATTGGCTGTGATATAATTCTTTAGTTGCTACTTCAAACAAAAACACACTTCACACTTTTACTATCCGACTTACTATTTAGATGATTATTTTTCACCAGCAGCTATAATGTTGGTTGTCACTCAAAGTAGTCCTTTTGTTTTTATTAAATCTCCACATCCCGGGGAATCACTAGGTAGGCTACTCTATATTTCACTAACACCGGTGCGGACTTGCATTAGCATACCTTGACAACCAAAGTAGTTCCGCTTCTGCAGCAGGTAGAAGCCCTCCTTACAGGTGTCACAGGAAGGCCCACATATGTATGGCTTACAGTGGCACTGTCCGCTGTTCTGGAGAAGGTTAACCCATGGAAGTTGCGGTTATGATACAGTGTTCACTGGACTTTATAATGTGACCATAAGAATGAAAGGAAGTGCAATAATTTCCCCTTTGATATTTTATCTAAATGATATATAATGATTATATCTCTATAAAATGTTTCATCTAAAGGTTTGTTAACTTATGTGTTCATCTATTTCTTTGTATAATTTTTTTTACTAATCTATTTATTTTGACATTCATTCAGTCATTTTGTATCACAACAAATGGCTTGCGTGTTATAGTGAAGTCTATTCTGGAAAGACCCGAGAGGCAGACTCACCTGCTGGCATTCACCCACCCCGCTCAGGGTCCCTTTCAAATCACACGCGCACTCTGAGGGGCAACAGAGAGAGGGAGAGAGAGAGGTGAGAGAGAGAGGTGTGTGTGTGTGTGTGTGTGTATGCATGTATGTTGAATGGGCGTCTGATTACAGACTTCTCTCACGTTCACGGGTGAAAAGCGATAGCACATAACCTCCTACCCCGGTTAACCATGCACATCAAAGCCCATCTGGTGGCTTTATAGTGAGTCCCCACACTTTTTTTCAACTCCCCCCACCAACAACCCCCAACCCCGGCAACAAAAACACAATAAAATAAAAACAGGACTCTGTGCAAACTCCGGGCGGCAGTCCACCACACAGAACAGCATTCAACAACGGTCTCATTTTCTGGTTCCTTCCGTGGTGTAGCTCCTGACAGGCTGCTGGTGATAACATTCTTGCGGCGTTCCGGAGCAGAGCTGTAACAGTAGACAGGTATCTGGACAAAGCCTCAGGCTGTTCTCTGTCTTGCCTGCATAATGGCAGTGGGCTACGCTTCGACTCATTATTTTCAGATCTTGAAGATAAGACGACGAGTGCAAATTGGGCTTTTTTTCTGCTGATGCTTTCGATAGCGTTGCTGTTATTGTTGCCGTTGTTGTTGAGGGGCAACACGGTGTCTGGGGATAGCAATAGCAACATTTTGTTTTCATGCACCAAATATGTTTTTTTGCCATTTCCCAGGAGCCTTGAGAATCCCACTCGTCTTAATATAGCTCCAGGTGGCAACCAGCCAGCCAGTGTTTGCCTGTATTAGCATGTTTCACCCCTCAACCAGCTCTCCCTGGGAGGAAGAGGCAGGCGGATCTGGGACCTGTTGACAGGGGTATGTTGACATATCCTCCTGGGTGAGAGAGGCCAAGATCTACCGTCCGCACCATTACAGACTGTTACTGAGGCTTAGCGCAGCTGGATAAAACAAAATCGTTAGGGAACAAACTGCTAACAGAGAAATGCTAGCTGGCAAAACTGTGGCCTGCAAGTGAGCAGCCATGTTTTACTTTATATTTTTGTTAAACTTCTTTATTTTACAGGATACTGAGCTTCCGTTGCTTAATCCGCATGCCAATGTTTTTCATTAACATCAATGCAGGCATTGTCCTTTTTCCTACAACAACTTCTGGAACCCAGGAATTATTTTCACTCTAAAGTATGAATAATTCCCATTCGGTTAGAGCTGGGCGTGAAGAAGGAACTTCAGAAGTTCAGAAGCTTCTCTTTAGGCTGAACTTCTGAAGTATCAAGTATCTTGACAAATGTGTCCCGTTCTTTGGATTCCCTGAATGAAGACCACTCCTACTGACGGCTCCATACTGCTGGTCTCCTACCTGTGCAGCCCTCAGGGTGGTCTGTGGTCAATTTCCAGTAGAGCGGTTTACATCTGTCACAGATGGCCCCCTCCACGTTGGCTAAGCAGCGACAAGAGCCCTGCCAGGGTAGGAAAGGAACGATAATCCATTATGTAACTCTGGACTGTATGGCTGTCCAATTCATTGTATATGAATCAAAATCGTGATTTTGACCTCCACAATAAGCTTATCGTTGAAGGTCGCAATTAATGCAATATGTTCTTTTAGTTTTCTTTAACAACGTATACTGTACATCTACAACTCAGCAATACAAAGGCATTGCCATTAAGGACACTACAATCTTGTGCGTAAATGGGTGGTCTGAGGCCTCACTACCACTACATATATGACATGAAGCAATGTTATGTGGTGGCTAGGTTGGTAAATTGAATCAATATCTGTTAATCCAATGAGTAATCGCAATCACAAGTCTGCAAAGTAATCATGGATATAATTGTTGTCATAATCGTGCAACCCTATGGGACTCTTGACCTGAATAAGATAGTGTTAAGAGAGATAATGGATAATGGTGACATGATGGATGAGAGAAAGTGTTTATATATATATATATCAAATTGTAGCCATAGCAATTGGGAAATCAAAAGGTTTACAGTAGTGGTGTGTTTCTAAAAATATCCAGAACTACACAGGAACTAACATGTCTGTTGTGATTTTACAAAATGAAAATGGCGGTTGTTTTGCTTCCTTGATGACTTCCAGGAAAACAACACAAGACCTTCTGGTACTGTGCCGGATGATGGTTTGGCAACGCTGGACTTTTATCAGACGTGTGTGAGTCCACACCCAGAGGCCGGGCACCGGCATGTGTTGTCTGAGCTGTAACTTTGGCAACTCATAATACAAAGTGTGATTAACGGTGGATATTAATAGCCCTACCGTTTGAGGATCGCTGACATCTGACCCTGCGGGGTTACACTGGCTTATGGAGGCTGGAGAAAAAAGTCGGGTGTAAACAGACGAGATGAGACTATGATCCATAATGAACGTCAAGTTCATGCAGCAGGATAAATCCTACTATATCATGAAAGGTTTCATGATATGGGCAACTGAAGTGTCGTTTGAGGATGTCCAAACCACACATGATATACGCCACTTAGAGGACGCTTTTTATCCAATGGGTCATAGCCTGAGTACATTCTTAGCAGTGGGACTCAAACCCCTCACCCTGGAAGTGTTAATGCAATGCTCTACCAATTGAGCTACACAGGACCACAGGTTCCACTTGGCCACAAGTCTTCCACAAGACGGGGCAAGTAGCCCCTTTAACTAATAAAACAACTGTCACGGATATGGTTTATTATTGCCCGTGGTAAGGGCTGTAAATGGGTCAGTTGTGGTGGGTTTACCTGAGCAGTGGGGGAACTGGAGCCCCCATCCAGCACAGCGATCACACCTCTGGCCGGCCACCCTGGGGTTACACAGACACTGGCCAGACAGAGGGTTACACGAGTCCCCATATGAGCCCTCCCGCGAACACTGGCAGGCTGGGTACAGGGGGCGGAAGCACAGGAGGAAATACACATGAGGTGTATAAGCCTTTTCAGACTGTAACTGTGATTAATTAAATTGTCTAAGTGCATGTGTGTTGGGCATTGTTATATTGGCAAAAAATGGAAATGATGATTTCCTCTAAGAAGTAAAAGTCAGTAAGAGCTCTCTCCCTCTCTCTTTCTCTCTCTCTCTCTCTCTTTCTCTTTCTCTCTCACTTTCATACTCTCTTTTTCTCTGTAAAAAAAAGAAGAAGCCCATTATTTACTAAAACACTGTGGGAGAATAGCAGGCTTCTGCCCTACCGAGTCGTGGGAACGGCCCACGGTGAGTCCCTGGGAACCGCCATGGAAACGTGTTCATTTCTTTAAGTCTATCAACCGCAGCAAGCACCGGTCAGAAGGAGCGACATTTGCACCACTGACCAGGATGGGGCAATAGGAAGTGGATGGGGGACTCACCAGCGCAGTCCGGGTAACCATAGTAACCCTGCGCGCACCGGTCACAGCGCTCGCCAGCGTAGTTGCCCAGGCAGAGGCATCGGCCGGTCGGGTCACAGGATTGGTCAGCTGCACCGGCCCCCTCGCAGCGACACTCTGGGGGGGGGGGGGGAGAGGCAGGGAGGGAAGGTTGAAGCTTGAATCGAATGGGAATGCAATTATATCGCAGACAAAGTCACGGTCAGTGTTTTATTTCATCTATATCCCCCCAGTGACTCTCTGTGCATACCTGACAGTCATCTGCATACTCTTTTTATTTTAGTGTATTTAAAAATGTAGCTGTAGCTGTGGTCAGGACCGGCTCTCTCACCCTGTCTCTGACAGTGGGGGAAGGAGTGGTGTCCAGGGCCGGCACCGGTCGCAGCGCGCCCCCTCCACCCCCTGCCGGCACAGGCAGCGTCCCGCCGTGTCACACACCTCGCTGACTGACCCGTGGTAGTCGCAGACACACTCTGCTCACAACACAGGAAACACACTGATCACCATTATGGTCACGGTCATCTATGCTGATAGACCAATGGAAGCAAATAATATATTTAACAATGAGTTTTTTACTCAAAGCGTGACATTGAGTAAAAGAATGGTCAAGTTCAAGGCCTTCCTTAGGTCCACGTCCAAGAAAGATATCTATTATGGGATGTTGTTAAACCTTATTTATTGGCGCCATGTGTGAACTGTGCAAGCCGCCTCGAACCAAAACTGACGTCATCACGGCCCTCGTGCACGATTCATAGGCCGATTTGTCGCATGTCACACACCTCTGAAATTCTGTAGCACCACAAGCAGTGGCCAAACGGCTACTATAAATGCCATGGCCGTGCGTGGACTGTCCACGCACTTCACCAACAGCGAATCACAGTGACTATGAATTCTGCTTTATGATGGTGTGGTCTGTAGTATAGTGTTGGTGGGGGCTGTGATGTAGGGTTGTTCTGCCCTGCAGAGTCGTGGGGATGGGCCACGGTGAGTCCCTGGGAACCGCCATGGAAACAAGTCATTTCTTTAAGTCTATCAACCGCAAGCACCGGTCAGAAGGAGCACCATGTGCCTAAGTGACCAGGATGGGGCAGTATGGGGGGGGGGGGGGGGGAACTCACCAGCGCAGTCCGGGTAACCATAGTAACCCTGCGCGCACCGGTCACAGCGCTCGCCAGCGTAGTTGCCCAGGCAGAGGCATCGGCCGGTCGGGTCACAGGATTGGTCAGCTGCACCGGCCCCCTCGCAGCGACACTCTGGGGGGGGGGGGGAGAGGCAGGGAGGGAAGGTTGAAGCTTGAATCGAATGGGAATGCAATTATATGGCAGACAAAGTCACGGTCAGTGTTTTGCTTCATCTATGTCTGTGCAAGCCCCTCTAACCCTAACCCTAGCCCCCATTGACTCTCTGTTCGGGAGCTCAGAGTTATCTGCAGACTCTTTTTATTTTTGTATATTTTAAAATGTTCAATTGCTGTACAGTTTGTACAGTATGGTGGTGTTGGTGGTGTTGGTGGAGGTGGAGGTGGTCAGGACCGGCTCTCTCACCCTGTCTCTGACAGTGGGGGAAGGAGTGGTGTCCGGGCCGGCACCGGTCGCAGCGCGCCCCCTCCACCCCCTGCCGGCACAGGCAGCGTCCCGCCGTGTCACACACCTCGCTGACTGACCCGTGGTAGTCGCAGACACACTCTGCTCACAACACAGGAAACACACTGATCACCATTATGGTCATCTATGCTGATAGATCAATGGAAGCAAAGAATATATAGAATACTGAGGGATGTATAATTGATAAACAGCATTATCAAAAAAAAGATCTTTCTTAAACGTTTTTGTAAAAGTGTAAACATTTCTCGTGTACGTGTGAGGGATGTATTTATAGATAGTGCTGTCGGGCCAGGGCCAGTATTGATGAGTGAAGCGATTCCACACAAACGCCAACAACCACAGGAAATCATTAACTCTTGCCTTCACCCGATCCCTCGTTTATAAAGAAAATAACGACTTTTGGCGACTATATTTCCTTACTCTGCTCAAAGACATCAAAGGCTGAACAGTTGCAAACATTAGAGGCCAATTAATAAAACAGAATCAGCTGGGCATCTACAAGAATGTCCCACACCAACATGGGTACAAAATACCTTCCTGATAATCAGGCTACTCCCAGGGCACTTCCTATCCTGACAGAAAACCAAGTGAAAAGAGGGAATGAGAAGGAGTTATAAATAGAATGCATGTCTCTCTGTGCACCATCCCTGTTAAGAACCGGGAGCCATTCCTTCTGGGGACAACAGCAGTTTGAAAGGTGAAAGGTTGAGCTGATCATCATTAATCATCATTTCGGGCATCTTCCCACATAATCTACTGATAGGTTCCTACAGTAGCACAGTCTCTCACAGTTCTATTTTGTGACGCAATGCAAAAATGACTAATTAAATTATGATGCTAAAATTGGTATATTAAAGGATGTAATCCCTGTTGAACCCCACTAGAGTCAAGTGAAGGGTGGGCAATCCTTTCTGGCTGTTGGCTATTCAGTTGTTGGCGAGTTTGTTAAGCACATTGGATGCCCGTTTTGGTAGGGAAGACTTCCACGATAATTTTGAAGAAAACATTGATAACCAGGGATTAAAAGAATCGGTTCCACAATCACTCTTGATGATGATGATACAGTCACAGATATTCTTTGGAATGGCTCCCTGATAGCAGATATTCTGTGAAGGTACTACCAAGAAAGATAAGGAAACTTCAAACGGGAACCTGGGAACTAATAAACGCTTTTAGCATAACGCAGCCATGTAATCACTCTTGGAAAATACATAATGTGGCTGCAAATCTAATCACATTTACGCTGACAGCTGGGTGGTCCAAAATAACCTAGGGGGCAGGGCTCTGGAGTCAGAGAAAGGGAGAGCGAGCAAAAGTGATAGCAAGGAGAAAGAGAGAAGCTTTGTGTTGGTGGGGAGAGAGAGACGGGTGGTGGAGGTAGAGGGAAGAGAGAGAAGGGGGAGGGGGGGTAAGATTGTTCAATTATTTTTCATTGTTTTTTTTAAAAGGTCTGCTTGTGGATTACAATGTGGTATTTAAACCTCATATCAGGGAGTTTACTCCACTTGCCTTTGATATTACCTGCAGGGCTACCGGTGGTGGTCTGGTAGGTGGGATATCCTGAACACATAAGAAAAGACAGCAACGTCAAGATCCCCCAAACTGTACACCGTGTTGTTTGTAACCAAGACGCTAAACTATCCGTGTCAACTCCGTTATCTCAAAGGAAATACTGAATGAGGTTTTCGAGGTAAACTTTGAAAAACAAATCCTCCAGTACAGCCCGAGCAATGGTCTTAATGTTTTTATCTACATGTTTAGACCACACGGTCTGTTTAAATAGAAAACATGAGCTAAAGAAGATAAACCACCCACTCCTCTGGTAATTATATAGATGTGGCCCTTGTTGCTCCAAAAAAAATTCACGGTTATGGGATTTGGAAGGAGAAAAACCCCTTGGAAGTGCTGTCTGTGAACCAGTCTACATAACACATCTTTATAATATCAACCCCAGATGGAGAGAAAAAACACCAACAGCAAACATTTGAATCTGTTAGTTTTCGCTTTGTAGTGTCTTCACCAATTTCCAAGTGCTTCCATATTATATATGAAAGAACTGGATTCCATTCCCCTGTGAGGGGCTGAGGATGCTGTAACACGTCTGAGGAGGGGATGCCCAGAGGGGGTTGGGGTGGAGGGTGGGTGGGGGAGGGGAGGGGTGTTGTCAGTCAAACACAGAGACATGGGGCAACAAAGCTCTACTGACACCACTCTCTCCAGGCGCAGGAAAGACGAGTTCCACCATGATTCACTGACTGTAGACTCCACCCGCCTAAAATGAAAGTCCAACTGGCGAGGGAGGGGCAAGCCCCACCCTTTACGTGCCTTTAGGTATCTCTCTCGCTCCCTGCTCTCTTTTAAAACAACTTTCTGACACATGGAATGTGCGGTACAGCAGGGCATAAAAAAACAAACCCTGCAGTGGTTATTCAGTAGATACATCGATCTGTAATGCACACTTCTCAGAGAGAGCTACACTGTTCCGAAAGCTGTGTGTGACACCATGCATAGCCATAAGAGGAATGGGGTCATTTGGCGACCATTAAAATTAGAATAGCTTTGGCGTAGTGAGTATCAAAGTCTCGCCAGGCTTCCTCTAATACTCACAACAGGATTTCCTCAACATCATTAAGAAACTCAATGAAGTTTCCTTCCCATCTCTCTCTCTCCGTCTCTCTCTCTCTCTGATGATTGCATGTGCCACAAATGGCCCTTACTTGAGCATCCACACCAATGCAACTGTCTTTTATTTTGAAAGAACAAACCCACTAATGGCCATCTCATCACTAAAGCACATCTACATACAATTTAAAAGGCATTTCCAAATATTATACAACAAATACGTTTTTTTTGCTAGCTTGAATAATGTACAAAAACAACCATGTAATTTGCTAATGTTGATCTGTACTCACGGACACACTGGGGGTAACCATAGTAACCATCAGAGCAGCGGTCACAGTTGTCTCCGCTGATACCTGGCTTGCAGATACAGCGGCCAGACCCCATCTCACAACTGGCTGTTGTTCTGGAATCACACCTGCAAGCTGATCACACACACACACACACACACACACACACACACACACACACACACACACACACACACACACACACACACACACATTTACTTCCCTGAAGATATAGAGACATTTACAACATTCGTTTTTGTAAAATGTAAACAAAACTCTGCTAAAACACTGATACGTCACCTAGATGTGTTTGTGTTATTAGTTTGCATACATTGTACATGTATGTTACATTTAACATTTAGCATCGTACAGGGAGTTTTAAGGAGCAGGTTGGGGTTAGCCCATTGCGCTAGGACGCGCCACATGTAGACTTATGGATATTGAGGCACAAACCCAGAACCTGGAGTCAGTACTTTATGTGTACAATTTAACCACATGAGCTGCTGTGTCGTCTGGCGACTGAAAACGGCAGCCAATGAGCGTGCCAATTCAACAGGTGTTGAATTTGCCAACAAGTCAACACCTCCCAACGCTCAGCACACTCAGTAGAGATGAGCTGGGCTTCCTTGGACAAGGGGCCCTCTCCAACAATATAAACACAAGCGGGGGGCCGAGTTTAGCAACGCGACAAGCGGCGGTTGACACGGTGGCGAGAGGAGCCAGTGTGTTATTTGTTTGGGTCTCTTAAACAAGACACACCCACACACACACACACATACCCACACACATGCACATAAACACGCACACACACACACACACATACACAAGCACTACACATTAGGACAATTCAAAGACTAAACAGTTTTGGCTTGACATGTTAAGTTATGCTTAGGTCAAATGCCTGCATGGTGAGATCATCTAGACCCCATCCCCCTGATTGTGTGTGTGTGTGTCATGTGTGTCTATGTGTGTGTGTGTGTGTGTGTGTGTGTTGTCGTTGCTCATACGGCAGATCACATGCCAGCTCACACACACACACACACACACACACACATACACACAAACATACATACACACATACAGCTGTAAATGCAATTTAAACTGTGTAAGGTGCAAGGAAAAGCATCACGTACGTTTGCACCCAGTGGGAGACTCAGGGGCCTCATGGTGAGGTCTGTAGAAGCCGTCCACACACTTCTCACAGTTCACCCCCGCCGTGTTGTGCTTGGAGAGGAAAGAAAACAGATTAAGAATGTAAGTATTAATGAAGAAGGTGAGTATTAATGTAGAATACAGAATTAAATGCAAAGTACAACAACCATAGCTCATCCCAGGTCCTTAAATCCATTTCTCGTTTTTCTCCATTAAAATGACATTTAATTTTGAGGTGATGAATTTGACATACAATGCAATATAAGAAAAATACAAATTCCATACCAATACAAATGATAACAACATACTTTTTTATATCTCAGACACACAGACAGCCCCTAGCACAAAACAACATTCCATACCCACACAAAAGGTAAAATCCAATGCAGAACACTGGAAAAACTCACTTTTATCACACACTTTTATCATCATTTCTACCATCTTAAAGGCGCGCACACACACGCAAACACACACACACACACACACACACACACACACACACACACACACGCACACACACACTACCAAGGAGCAGAATCCGTTTGGACTTGACAGACTCTCATACCTGGCAGTCGATGCACACGCCCCCACCGCTGTAGCTGCCAGAGGAGTCTAAACTTGCCCCCCGCCGCTCCACCTCGGGGTCATAATAACAGTCGAGTGCATGTGAGAAACACTGGCAAGCTGTTGAGGAAACCCCCGACACACACACACACACACACACACACAGATATACGTAGAGAGACACACATGTTATTTTTATTATCCGTATAATTCATCGCTGCTTAGCTAAGCAATTTAACCAATTTAAATGTAATTCTTGCTGGAAGAGACGTGATGAAACCGTTTGTTGGGTAACAACACACACAAAAAGAGTCCATCATTCTAACCCTAATTCTTTCAAACATAATGGCGCAAACAAAATGGCATCCTCATCCTGCAAACCACGCACAGCTCGTTGCTGGTGCTTACCTTAGCACCACGTTGCTTTTACACTAGATCATCCACACAGTTCACTCAGTGTCCGAATGACTGCATTATTTCTAGCTCACGCGCCCTCTCGTTCTCTCTGTGTTTTTTTCTTTTGTTTGTTTTGTGTCTTAGTGTGGCAACATGATGCTAGGATTTCAGCATCTCCAAATATGAGGAATATAATTATTTTTTTTAAGTGTACTTCTACTTCTTACCCGAATATATTTTTGAGCCAATAATCTACCTTTTATTTCGCTACATTTGCCATTCATACCTTTCTTACAACTAGTCTGCTCTAAATGCGGCGGTTTGAGTGTAGGGGGAGAGCGCGAAGAGCTTCTCTACTGCAGATGCCGCCATGTAAAGAGATGGAAGAGATGAGAACTTCATATTGCTACTGTTTATGTTGAATGGTTATCTTATTTATTTTATCTGATTTTATTCATTTTGTTCCCAGTGGAAGCATGTCACTCGTTTCGTTGCTCTGATTGGTTGTAGGTCGGATAATGGCCATGGAAATCGAAAATGTAAGACAGATTCCAGACTAATATGCATTTGCGAATTGGTCTGGCGATGTCAGGCTACTTTGAAGGTACTCTGTGTAATAATCAGCTTTTCCTTCTCATTATTGACCCCTTTGGCCGGTAAGTGAACTGCAGACTGCTCGAGTTTGCACATTGAGAGCACTGGAGTGTGAGCTACATGAATTGAGACACTAACAATCATAAACTAATGTTAGTTATAATCATAAAAAACTTTAATTATAAACCGACAATGGGAGTGGCATGAGTGGATATTATGCAAACAAAATGTACAAATAATAGACTTCTGAAAGGACATTTTTGCCATTATCCGTGCTTCCTTTTTACCGAAATGTATGCATGTAAGATCCTACACCTAGTCCCTTTAATGTGAATGATAGAGAAGAGGAGGGGGGTTTCCCAGCTAGGCGACCCCGGCGCTGACTTACGTTGGCACGCGTTGGGACTGTCTGCGGTGGCGGCCCGCCACGCCCTCTGGTTGAAGCCCGGGCAGCAGCGATCACATGACTCACCACACGTGTTGTGTGTGCACTCGCACTGCCGTCTGGGGAGGAAAGACGCAGGGACACCCGGAGTGACTAACTGATCGGTAGAGCTCTCTCAGGTACGGGAGATGAAATCAGGAAGGGTTATGGGAACATAGTCATTAGACAGCATGCTCTCGGTTCTCAATGGAAAAGCTTGCCGGCAAAACCATCACTTTCTTAAAGCCGTAATAGTAGTGGCATGAGAAAATCTTAATTTCACATTCTAAGCTGCTATCAAAGGGTGGTCCGTGAAGTCCATCCATGTGTCATGATGATTGTCTGCCTTTATCAAAACCTAACAGAAATCTCACCCTCTTGGCCTCTTGACAGAAGGTGATATCATAGTAAGCAGTAATCAGATGGACTTAAATAATCCGCCCTGTTGCTTTTTATTTTAACAATAGTGATTTCTAGAAATAAACACACATGAAGCAATTTCTCTTTCTATAAAATCGCTATCTCTAGGATCTTTCGATTTGAAATCACCACTGCGATCTTCCTCTTTATTCCTTTTCCTGCATGAGGTCACTATCAACAAGACAAGGACAGTGCCATGTACTTCACCACTGAGAGAGGGATTGTTTAGACTAAATATCTGTTTATGTTTATATCTGCTCAAAGATTAGTGGCTGCCCCATGATTTGACTAACTCAAGTTCAACTTGTGTGTTGATATAGCTTCAGTTAGCTGCTTTATTTCCAATGGCACCCATTTCACTATTAACAGTCCCTACAATAAGTAATTCCGCTTTCTGCGTTACTTCTCAAGGTTTCTGGCTTGATAATTAAGGATAATATTTCCTTGCCCTTTTTTGTGTGTGTGTGTGGGGGGGGGGGGGGGGGGGCTTGGGTAAACCCTTTGAGACAGTAACTGAGATTAAGGCCTTTACAAATAATTTACTCGACATTACTTTTTTCATTCCGTGAGGGAGCCCATAGTTCCAAACAAAGTGCTGTTAAATCCCCAGATAGCCATCACATCGCCTTCATTCACCAAAAAAGCATATTATATATTCATTGTATATTCACCTGTTTGAGTTGCCCTGGCTAGGCCCATCGCATTCCTGTGCATGGCCGTGACACACGCAGCGTCCACCAACGCTGATGTCTTTGATACTGTAGTAGTACTGTGGGTAATGTTGAGGAGCTGTTATCACGGGGGATAATTTTTAAAAAGAATAGCTTATCGGCCCATTAGTCGTATCGCTCACACCAGAGCAGACAGGCCCTGGGAATGAAGCGCTGTCGTAATCAATGTGTACCTTGAGGGAAGGGCTGAAAAATGCTCATGTTATCATCATTGGAAATGAGAGACTGAGTGAGAGAGTTCATGTTAGGCTGAATTCACATCACGCTCAAGATTAGTGAAATTTAATTTAAAAAAAGAGCAATAATAAAAGTATACTGGTAAATGTACTGTGCCGAACAGGTAGCAGATGCGAAACGGCATAAAAGCTCCAATGTACATATATGTGTTCCATAAATGCTACGTTTTCTGTTACATATTTGTCGAGTTTTGTATGAAAGCTTTCTACTAGTTTTCATACAAAAATGCTTTATGTACCTTTCCTGACTGTGCACTGTCTAAACCAGTGGTGGCATTCTCCACTAAGGAAATTTTATTGGGATGACTAGACAGACAGATTTGGCAAATAAGTCACTACAAAAGGAATGTGAAAGCTGAGTGCAGTGTGTGTGTGTGCTTGTGTGTATATGTGTGTATACAGAATGTGTGTGTGTGTGTGTGTGTGTGTGTGTGTGTGTGTGTGTGTGTGTGTGTGTGTGTGTGTCTGTGTGTCATAACCCTTCCTGGCTCTACGTGGAGGGTGACAGCTAAGCTGCCAGGGTGGCACTTGGGTGTGAGTGTACCGGGGCGTGTCTCACCCTGCGGGTGACGGTGGGGTCGCGCTGGGCCTTGGAGATCAAGTGACCCAGCAGGGTGCTGGTGCGGAGGAAACGCAGGCGGATGTGGGTGGCCTTGGTGAAGTCTCTCAGCACCGGGGAGTAGGTGAAGTTCTTGGCGCCCGGTCGTCCGTTGACAAGAGACACCACGACCTGGACAGCCGCGCATTAGTCTGAGTTAGCGTTGTAGCATTTCGGATCGCTATTATAAATAGAGTTATCATTAGCAACGGAGCTATCCTGCTCTCATATGACGTCATGACGATGAAAGAGTGAATGACTTCACCTCTCCGTTCTCCAGGGGAGGGATTCTGGAGTATTCCGTGGTGCAGATCTGGTCGTCGTCACGCACGACGCGTCTGTTAGGCTGCTTCCCGAACTTCTCAATGCACTCGTGCTTCGAATCTGACGGCATACGACAACGACATTATCACAAACTCACTGTGCACTGGGAGGTTCTCTCATTGACATTTATTTACATATTATTAGTTACTTTACAGATCTCATCAAATATATCATATTATGTTTTATATTTGCTTATGTTGGTTACGGATATGAATCAAAATGGAATCAAATACATCAATGTCAGTAAAATGCAAACAGACCAAGATTTATCTTGGCTCATTCTGTTTCATAGCATTTCTTTCCAATATTGTGTATGTGTACCTGTACATCAAATATATATCCGATCAACAATGTTAATAAACAGGTAGGGTACACTTTACCCTAGGGTTAGGGTGAACCGCAATAGCACATGTTACAATGAAGAAATTACATTACATTACATTTATTTAGCAGACGCGTCCAAAGCGACTACCAAAGTGCATTCAACAATGAAGATAAACCCCCAAAAAGTGCAAGAATAATTTAAGTGCATACAACTTCAAATAAATAAGCAAAGCAACTGCTTTTAAGTGCTACAATATAGAAACAAGAGATAGAGACAGAGACAGATAGAGAGATAAAAAGCTAGAGAGAATTGTTTGAGTCCTACGATATAGAAACAAGAGATAGAGACAGACAGTTAGAGAGGATTTTATTTGTATAATTCTTTTGGAGACAGCAGACATTCTCAGAGCATTAACATAGCCTTGGCATGCAAATGAAAGGAGGGTATGGGGACTGATATAGCAAGCCTCTGCAAAGAGAAGGTGGGACTGGAAGGGTTGGTGAGTAATCCATGTGTGTCTGTCTCTAGGCAAGACGTCTAGCACAGGTGCTTCCCAGACCACGGCTTTAACAGCCCTATGAGATCAGGCATCCCAGGGCAGTGGTGGTGGGGACGGGTGGTAGGTGTTTGTTTTAGGGTTTTGATTATGTACTATAGGACGTCTATGAAATCTATAGTGAAAAAGAGAAAGAGATGCAGTATGTGACATACCTGAAAATAATTGTTCCTTGTATTTGATTTAATATATGTTTCTGATCTTTTTAATGTTTTCTCACTTTAATGTGAGTTCGTATATTGCAAAATCCATTTGCTTGCGATTGTATTCATTTTGAGTGTGAAAAGTCCAAAGGTTATTTTTTATATTATACGTTAACTTGAATGTGAGGTCTGCTTGAGGTTTTTCGTGCCTAATACAAACCTTACCCCCAACAAGCACAATTTCATTGTCTTTTATTGCTTCCTTTAAACCAGTCCTTATAGGGCCATAGTAACGCATTCAGCACGACTTACGTGCAAAGTACTGCCAGGGACTATAGGTCCTCCCGTGGTCCACGGAGCGCTCCAGGACCCACAGGTCGGGACGAGGAGAATTGGCAAACTTGATGAGGATGTACGCCACGTGGAAGAGCTGAAACACCCAAACACACACACACGCACACAGAAAGACAACGCAGAGGTAAACAAAAAAACTAAACGAGGCTAGTGTCTGTTCCGAATGGACTGCAGGCAAAATATGTCAGGTTTCCTGTGCTTTTGCTTTTGACATACAACAATACCAACCCCAAGCGCTTGGCAAGCAGCTCCGTTGCTGTGCCCGTTCCTGGTCTTGAGCAAGCTAGGACACAGCCATGTGGACATGGTTGTGTTTTCTTTTTTCGCTAGGAAACTTGCGCTGTGGTGAAATGACCCATGAACAGAGATTAGCCCTTGTGCAAAGTCTAGATCAGGGGCCCCAAAGTGTGTGCATTGTATCTCGCTCAATAGCAGCTCAGTGTTACGGTGTCCATGTTGATGTACCAGGTGAAGTAACTGAACAATGTTATTGTTGTCATCCGCCGTGATTCAATTATAATAATGCAAAAGCGACAATGGGGGGAGACATTACAAAACCGCCCATATAATCTGTGCTGCTCTCTATCTCCCCTCTATCAGTAAATCAGTAAAAAAGTCCACACAAGCGGGTGGGAGGGAGTAGGGTAGGAGGGGGTGACAATGATTGTCTCTGATATATCTGAGCTTTACGTCAGCCTCACCATCATCACCATCACCATCACTACCATCATCATCATAATCAAGCACCCGAAAGCTTTCGGGCGACTTCGGTTTCACTGAATACCGGAGTAGTAATCTTCACCTCTCGAGGAGCAGCATACAGTCAGAGTTCCCTTTGTTAAAAAGAGTCTGGAACGGAGAACCAAGAGTTGTTTGGTCACATGTTCCATATTCCCGCCCTGTGAAACCATGCTGCGGACGAGCCAAGAAACGAGACTCACCTTCACCTGATGGCCACACCCCACTGTTTTTTGCTCCCAACACAAGTGATATCTAGGCAACCATATGTTGGCACACATCCTAAATCAACGTTACAAAAACATGGCCCAGAGGTGGAATGTGACTGGTGGATTTGCGAAACATATATTATTTTCCCTCGGGGTGGAAGATCTGGATTAAACTAGATTAAACAAAAGTGTGTTATTTAAGTAGAGAAAGACAAGAAAAATGGAGGGTTTAAGAATACAAAGCTGTAGACAGTTTTGAGCGTAATTCAACGTTCTAACAGCGAGTATGAGGGCAGGTCTACACTAGTCGCCACATCCCTTAGTGCCGGGTTGAAACCCTCAGCTGCCTTGCTTCTCTTGTTCTGCGAGGCACATAAAAACATCTAAGCAATGTGAAGGAAAAGACGAACCTTCTGTCTGACATGTACGTCAGCAAGGTGAAGCCATTATGTTGAAGTATCGCCAGTTTTCCCCTAACCACAAAACCACTAACCCCCATGGCTAGAGGGTGAAGTAGCTCCCTGCTTGACGGATTGCGAGACGGGTCAACGGTCAGCTGTGGAAGTGCCTCGCCTTGTCCTTTGGAAGCTGTCAATGCGATTGTTAACATTGCTTATTGCAAACATGCTAATGGGGGTATCAAGCCTTACATTTATTTGCATGTCGCACATAGCTGAATTCATAATGCACGTAATAAATGATAAGGTGTTGGAGTTAAGTTTGAAGATCATAACAATACTGCAAAGCCCAGTATTCCCTTTAATATAAAGCATGTGTTATTCAACACTTCCCTATTTCTCATTGCTGGAATGTGTTCCTATTTTATCAGTTGAAAATAAAAGTTTAGGTTATCTTGTGTTCTTAGTTCAGGCAAAAGTAAGGGCAAATTGAAAGACTCTATACACTTGTTTAAGTAAGTTTCCACTACCTAAAACATGGATTATTTCCTGTGTGGAAGAATATTATCCCAGCTCAGAATGTCAGATTTAACCACAGATTGTTGATAGCAATTGTTACAAATATGGGTAACACTATACAATTATGATTAACCATTAATTAACATTAGTGAATGCAGTAATAAGCATTAACTGACAATTAACTTACAGTCAATTACCAGTTAATTAATGGTCTAGTTATAGTTTACTAATGGTGCTCATGTTAACTAAGGTAATGGTGTTTATGTTAACTAAGGTGTTAATTTAGACATTATTGTGGAGTGTAAGGTGATCCCAAATATGTCAGTCTCTAAAAGTATCCAATATGTTATGCATATTCCAAACATGGCGCCACATTCCACTTCTCGCCTAATGGCCCCCGACGCAGGCTGCGACTCTGGCCTCAGAACCCAGCCCATTGGCAGACTGCGCACGCTAGGATGTCAAACCCCTCTCGGTAATTGCGATGTACATACACAAGGACGGATAAACATGTCCAGGCCACTACCATGAGCTACTGTACAGCTCGCCCAAAGTGTAGGAATATAACTAGTCCTCCTGTGTAGGAGTTATATTCCTTCACAGAAGGACCTATACAAAAGCATGCAATAGCAAATAAATCATGAACCTTTCGACCATCAAGGATGGATTGTCATGAATCCAGCACCTTGAGCCTGTTTTGCCATTGTTTTGTTTATTCCTCTATCCTGAAGTCCAATTTTCCTGAGTTTCCTGAACACATCCCGGCTGATTCTCAAACTACATTCACCTGCTGCAATCTGCACACCTTGTCCTGATCATCACCTCTGCACTATTTAAGCCATGACCTGACATCCATTCCCTGCCGGATCGTTAGCGTAACCAGTATGTTTAGCTCTCGTAGCAAGCTTCAAGTTTTGGAAAGTAGTTGCTGTTTTTGTCTCTGTTTGCCTGTCGCTAATCTGCCGCCTACTCCTCTGTCTACAGTTACTCACCTGGATTGTCACTCACACCTGCCTGGCTGTCTACTTCACTGCTGCACTTTGGATCAGCACAAGAACCTCCAGCCTTCCAGCCTCTCCCACTCACGACCAACATTCGAAATTCAGTTTCCAAATAAATACTCACCTTGTAAATTCCAACTTACCTCGTCCTGGTCTGCTTTTGGGTTCCTGCACTAGACAAATCGTGACATGGATTTTATAGGATGGATTGTTTTTCATCAGCAGCCTTGAGATATCAAGTGTTTGGAGTGCTCTGATGTACAAAGCCATGCGACACATTGACAAGCATGTGGCAGCAATACTTAAATAACAGTTTTGTGAAGGCCTTTGGAAACACACAGCATCACAGGTTGTGGGGTTGGTGACAGAAAGGTCAGAGTTGAGCAGCTACAGGTCACCGATCCCTCTTGTCTTGCCTATGAATTCCTGAACGTATCCCTCTGTTAAACACACACGTGCACAGGGCATTGAAGTGTCACTTCTTCCCCTGTGAACTTGAAGTTATTGCGGACCGGCTGGGACGTGTAAGCCTGACTATCACCTCACACTACGCTCATGCCAGCCGCCCCTGGCATTTGCTTAAATCCGTAAGACACGTTTCCTACCTTTAGACCTAAAATAGCCGGGCCGCTTATGTATTTCACAAAGAATACATGCACACTCGACAGCGAATACTGCCATTTCCAGATGATTGACCTCCTGGGGTGTATGCCAAGCGTGTGTGTGTGTGTGTGCTTCTGTGTGGGGGGAGGGGGGTTGTGTGTGTTGGACAGCTCTACTCTGATGAATGTGTGTGTAGGTCTCATCCCTGAGTTCATCGTTAACGGTTCTGAAACTGAGACCGAATTCACGAAGCAAACGCCCACGGTCCTGAGTCGCGGTTCTGTCCTTCCGTGTCGCAAACATGAAATCCAGGAGTGAAATCCTATATTTTTCCAATTTCTCCGCCAAACAGTTTTATACTCTTCAACGTGACGACGAAGGGACACCGGCGGCGAGGTTTGTGTGGACGTTTAGATTTTGTCTGGGCAGCCTGGGACTGCGGCGTCCGAGAGATGGTTAAGTGTCTCTGACACTTATTAGGATAACGCCACGGTGTGTGTGGATGTGTTGCTCTATCTGAGCAGCAGTTCATTTTGATGTCCACGGCCGAATGAGGTTTAAGCTTCTTGGACACTTATAGTATAACGCCAAGGTGTGTGGCGCATTTCATATACAACATCGCTCGAATCAGAAAGTTGCCGTGGGTCGTACACACGCACCCCCCTCCTTCCAAGAACGCTCATAAAACACTTAACTCATAGTGTTTGAATTCCAGCTGAAACAGTGGATTCACTCACACTTAAAGAGAAGTGTTTATTTATTTTGGTTATTATTCATTTAAGTTGAATGTATAAACTTCCTTCATATTGTTCTTTAGTGTTCTTGATATTCAATTGAAGCCCTTGAATTGAGTTGAATTGAGATTCAATTGAGTTGATTTAATAAAACCCAGAAAGGTTTTTCCAATTTATTTTCTTATTCACCCCCACCCCCAATGCGCTCATATTGCTGTGTTACAAAATAATATTGCAATACCACATTCCAGAAACAACCGGTATGTGGTATTGAGCCACTGTGGGCCATGGCCCACCAGGTTTCTCCCGGTATGTGGTGTTGTTGCAATATTATTGTTGTTGCATTATGTGTTGTTGCAATATTATAATATTATTACAGCAATAAAAGCGCATTATATATAACACATACTGTATGTAGCACAACATATATAGCACAACACATGTATACTGCTCAAAAAAATAAAGGGAACACTTAAACAACACAATGTAACTCCAAGTGTTCCCTTAATTTTTTTGAGCAGTATATATATATAGCATAACGTACATATGCACAGGTGACTTTTGAACAACTGCAGTTGAAAAGCAGGCATGTTCTAATCCCAGATTCCAAACCGAGGGTGTTGCGGTGCCAAGAGGACTAATTCCACAGCTCCGCAGCGAGGGGCCATTGGGAGTGAGCTCCCCAGCGTCTACTTTCTACCAACAAAGGAACGCACCACAAAAGAGAGAGAGACAGAGAGAGGGCTCATTGCTGTCTGACAGAGCGCACTGCTCCACAATGGGGTGTGCTGCAGCAGTTGTCCCCTCTCAGCCAAGCCCCACACCCCTCGTCCAAAACAATGCAATGTCCAACTGTTTGTCCACGTGCAACAGGTGGTGGTGGTAATGGTGCGAGGACATGGAATGCGGAGCGGGGAGACATGCTCAAGTTCAAAAGTTCCAAAAAGTATCCCCAAGGGGAAATTTGTTGTACATGAGGAGCACACATTCAGCACCATACACATCACACCGCAAACAACAAGACAAGACAAGGAGACCAACATGCAGTTATTATATATATGTAAAAATATAAGAGCTTATGTCATTATTACCGGTGGCCAGCGATTTAATGAATGAATGGCCGAGATAAAGGAGTTCCTGGTCCTTTTTGTCTTCCCCTTTCCCCACTCTGAAGTGCCGACCCATGGGGAGCAAGTTCAATTCTCCCTACAGGGGGTGGCCCAGGGCCCACAGTCCAGGATGGCATTGGCCTTCCTGAGCATATGCCTATTGTGCTCAGGACTGGTGAAAGTGCCTTACTGTCAACTTTCACCAATCCACCTAGTCAATCTCTATTAAAAAAAGAGACACTTTTCCAAGGCAACACGTTCCTACATGTCTCTCATTGGTCTCGTGTTTAGTAGTCTGAATTTTTGATCGCAGGTTCTTGCACAGAATAAATAGTTTTGTCATTAATTGTTACGGAAGAAGCTACTTTGAAAATCGTTATCATAATTAGGGCAATGAAATGCAGGCTTTCTATGGTTCTTTGGAATGAACAAGGTGATATAACAAACTAAAGTCTTAATTTGTATTTAAATTAATAATCTCAATTGTGAAGAAGCTTATCAAGATAGCACACCTCTCAGCCCTGTGACTTTGCCTATGATTAAAAACATAATTTCCATGACAAAAAAATACATTATCTATGACATGAAATAAAACCAGGGAGATGTGCCGTGGCATGTTCGTGAAATGGGACTAGGTTCCTTCCAGAGATGCCGAATGGATCTGTCGAAAATAACCAGTGGAGCACGTCAGTACCTGCGTCATCACGCCCATGACCACTGATCAGCGCTGCTATTTAGGAGATCCCCGCGCTGCAAGTTGAACAGGCGCAATTTTTCTTTCCACTACTGAGCGCTAGATTTAGGAGCGCCGTGATCCGGGTCTCGAGACCTGGCTTCTTCTTAGTAGTGATAAAAAGCTTAACCTGCTAGCAGGAGGGGTTGTAAATATCCAAAAGTCTGGACTGGCGCCACAGGCTGCCCCACATAGAAACCTAAGCTATGTACCAAGTAATGCCAATAATGTCCTATGGGGTACCACCCAGAAATGAGAGGGCTTGGGGTCTCATTCGGCGGACAGACAGACAGACAGACCACCAGACCACAGAGGCTAGCATGACTGTCTCCCATGGCTGACTCTGGGCTCACTCAGTCCGATAAACCACATGCAGTCACATCTCCTAAAATACATTCCCCAGAAAAGAAAAAAAAAGGGGGGGGGCGACTGGTACATGGTGCACATATTTACCAGAACAATGGTCTGCTGCGTGCACTGAATACTTTGACATAAGGACGACACGCATGTGTTTCTATAGGCTGTGAGGATGGGAAGTGGGGAGCGATAAGGGATGTGTCAAGGGTGTCCTGGGGTCATCTACTATTTGTCACAAACAGGGTGTCTCTGAAATTATGTTGTCAAGTATTATGTAAGTCAAATGACACGCAAGCTTTGATTTGATCACTTTGAGTATGCCTTTCTGTGATCTCGGATCGGGTACAATTCAGTTGCATTTTTGTTGTTTTGTAATTTATATAATATACAGTGAAATGCATGTAAAATTACCCTCATTTCAATACAAGCAACAAATTGCTTTCAAGTCATAATAAGATAAGGGAATAAAACAGGAGGAGTAACTTGGTAGTGATACTATTAGTTTCTGGCTTAAGAAGCAGTCAGTCATTGACCCGACTAACTTGGCATCAAGGTCAATTCCTGACACAAGACAGGATTTGTCATGGGTCATAGGTCAAAAGACAATAATCTAAAAGACAAGACACCCAGTAGCTAGCCAACCAGCAATCATCACTCTGAGCCTTGATCCTTAAGGCATGTTTAGGCCATTTTTTGTCATCAAGTCATCAAAAACCAACAAAAACGTAATTTCATATCTAAGCTAGAACAAAAATCTGGTGTGTCGGTAGCTAATTATTAAAACAGACCAGCATAAGCGTTGCACAAAAGGTGAATTAAGGCACACCTTGCCTCAAACAAGTTTCCACTAGAAGCAGGCGGAAATGTCTCGTCTGAAAGAGAGCCTTTTCCTTTGAACCCTGCCGTAAAATGTAAACATTCACTGTGCCATTATCGAATATATCCGCTGAGAAAGATGAAGATAACAGTGGAGCACCTGCGTTGTTAAAAGCAACCACAGGATCTAATCAACCCTGAACCGAGCCCACACATTCTGGAGACCGCATCGTCTACACTAGGGATTACAATGATCTACACAAGATTTCTGAGGTTGGCATTGCACAACCTCCATATCAATAAAACAAATCCTAGCCTCTTAGCAAATGTGTGGGAAGCAAAAAACAATAAAGCTGTCTTGGATGACAAAAACTGCATCCAAAAAGATGCTCAAATAAACTGATATTAAAGGCCAAAGCACTAACAACTGCATGCTAATACAAGTTTTAAACTGTCTTCTTCTCTAACCCTATTGTCTCCATGTCAGAGGGTTCTTGTAAAACCAAAGCATTCTTTCAAAATGGATAATCCATTTCTAATAACAACGCCACTGCGTTGCCACAACCACCGGCCTACGACCACTAGGGTCAATGCAACTCTTTGTCTGGTGAAGAGTGTTTACAATCACACAGGTCCCCATCGGATACGTCTGATGGGTTGGACGCGTGGCAGCAGTGTGTGGTGGTGTATTGTGGCATGTGTGAGTGGCAGTGGTTAGGTGTTGGGTGGAGCAGTGGTGGTGAAGGTGTCGTGTGTGTGTCTGTGTGTGTTTGTGTTTGGTTAGCCTCAGTCGATAATCTAGCCATGCCCTTTATAGCGTGCCTCAATGCATCAAAACCATCACTTGTCCCTGCTCAGAAATAAATGGGGGACATTACCACGAATTAAATTCAGACATCCCCCAAAAGCTTTGCATGCACACATCCTCTCCTATGAGCATAGTGGCTATTTTTACCTAACCTAACCCTATCCCCCAGCCAGAGGGGCGTGAGTTTGATTCCCTGCAAGCAAGCAGTCCACGGGGGGTCCCTGACATGACCACTGCTGTCTTAGCGTGAGGAGGCCCCTGCTTTTGACATTGCGGTATTGAAAGGAAGAAAAAAAAATAAACTGTTTCACATATCTAAATTCCTGTTCCCGCTCCAACAAGCAATTAGCAACCCCAGCAGATACACATGTGTTGATGATAACGGGTTATTTTCAAGGGCTTCAAGACAACAGCGACATAAAAAACAAGAGGCGAGAATAATCTAAAAGCTATGGGTATGGCGTGACAAGATTCTTCAAGTGAAGACTACTCCTCCCCTGTACCTCAGCGTTTCCCTCTATTCACTGTAGTCGTGTGTAAACGTTGAAAACATGTTAAGATCTACTCCATATTGCGGGTGTCCTAGCCTCAACAGCTGATTCATGTAGTGCAGTTCTAGCATGTAAGGGGTGCGTTCATCTCACCTGCCCAAGGTCCAGGGTGATGTTCACCTGGTTGTAGTCGGGTCCTCTGGAGAGAGGGGGGCTCTGCCACCAGCGCTCTGTCCCATCGATCGCATTTGTCACTGGGTGGGCTTTGTTTGGCTCATTGGAGTTGCAGTGGTCACAAAATTGACCCTAAATGGGACATCCACAAGTTAACATGTTTCCAAAGTGTTTCAGAATAACCGGATAATGTTGCGGCGTAGGGGGTGCAGTTTAGTCCATTTGATTGTCTTTCTGATAAGGCAGATTCAGAGGGGGTAAAACAATTAAGATATAAACAAAATGAATTTGATAGGCTATAAACACATGATGAAACGTTTCAACAAGGTCATAAAAAAGAAAAACCATGCGGAAAATCTGGAGGCTGAAAAAGTTCAAACTCACTTTTCGAAAATTATTTAAGAGGATTACCACAGTAACTCGTATTGTTGGCAGGCAGATGTACATAGTCGTACTAATATGGGTAATTTAGGATAAAAAGAACCGCATACCAGGGCATTGAACTAAATATTGTCTGAAATAGCAGACTGAATTGAATATAACATCCTTATAGGCTACTTATTCATGCTTCAGACTCATTATTAACTCTTGATAACAGAGTGATGACAGGAACTGAGAAGGTAGAAGATAGGCTGAATTATCTTACCTGGATATTTTGAATAGTTAATCCAGTTGTCGGTCCTCCGACAAGTTTACAATATAAATCAGATCTTGGTCTCCCAAACTCATCCTGGCCGCAAGTCGCGGTGGCGGAAATAGCTGAACCGTGGGCAAGGTTGAAATAAGGTGGACTCAAACTAAATCCTGTTATTTCGTTAAAGCTTACTTGTCCGTTTGTGTGCCTGAAAAACGATATGAAAATAATAAAAAATAAACCGATGAGGTAGACTTCCATTCGTTTCGCCATGGTCCACACTGCTGGAACCCGCGCTAGATGCTGAAGGCAGCTCGCAGCTTGTCATCTATAGTTCCCGTGGACAGAGGAAGGTTAGAGCGTTACAGAAGTCTGCTCAGATCCGCTGGGCGAGGTGGGCATGCGAGTGCGTCGTTTTGAAAAATATTCTTTCGCCGACACTTTACTGGTTCATGCCCGTTCACTTTCAATAACATATTTCCTATTTTATTAACTCGCCGCCTTTTCTTTTAGCCACTCGGTGTGCGTGCGTGTGTGTATGCGTGTGTGCGCGGCACAGGGGTGTCAGATGTCACGTAGCCAACTGTGGAAGAGCTCGACTCAAGGAATAATGTGTTGGCAGCAGAGGCCAAAGGTCTCATGTACTGTACGATGAGCAAATTAAAGATGATATGAAGACTCACTCTGCTCTTCATTTGATTTCCAAAAGCAAATAATATACAATCTGACATTTGTTAATTTAAAGAGTATTATCATCGGCATACATTATCACTGCCCTGTGTAAATACCCTGTTTATCGTGTCTCTCCTCTCGACATTCGGCTATGGTAGACCATACGTTAAGAATAACTTAATAATTTATTAATAAATTGATCAATAACAATAATCGGTGTCATAATCCTCTCCACTATCATATTCATAATGATGATAATAATTATACAAGAGATGTATTATGTTATTTAAAAAATAAATGTTACCCGATATTATAGACAAAGCCCAAAGCGTGCAACAGTAATCCTGGCGCGACATTTAGTGGACAGATCACTTATTACAGGAGAATAGATTGGATAGACCGCTCCCACAAATACATGTAGTCCAAATCGGTCCAAATGTATTGGGTGTCACGTTGAAAGAACACCTTGTTGCGTTCTGTGAAAAAACAAAACAAAATACATTTTCTTTTCTTTTTTTCCTCTGTAGGCCTATTGTGTATTCTCACTTCTTAACTCACACTATGATAATTCTCACTGTAGATTCTCAATAAAATAACCAATTTCTAAGTAGAGGCACTTCGATTATTCGAACAATTAAAACACCCATTAATTTCCTCTCTCAGTGACATGTTTTCTTTTTTACTTTGTTGCCGTGAATCACATACGGGTGGTTCTGTGTCCGGCATAGTTAACATTCCTCTTGGCATCATCTCGCAAGCGGAACGCGAGTAGCCTACCACCGAAAGTGACTCGGAGAACCAGGAACTAAATGATCAACAACAGCGAGCAGAAAGATACTTGATTTCAGGCTAAGCTGGTTGTGAGACCAATGCCCTGAACTGGATTCCGCATGGATTCCACAAATCGACAGGTAAAGTAATTTCTCTGGAATAACTTGTGTAGGTATTGTATTCTTTAAAATAATGGTTGTGGTTGTGGTTGTGGTTGTGGATTTCGAGAGCTTGAGAAAGAGAAACTCATAGCCAGTGAGTGGTACTTTTCGCAGTAGGACACCTGCTTGAGTTTCATTATCCTTATTTCATGGGATGCCTTGGGCTATTTAGCATACTGCACACAACTTTCAGATACATGTAATGTAAACGTTACGTTTTGTCCATAGCCTGGCGGTACAATAGTAGCACAAAAGTGACTCAGTCACTTTTGAGTCACAGTGAAAATACCGTTAAGAAAAATCACAGTGAGCTATATTACGCGAGGTAGCGTATTGTGTTATACGTATGCGTTGATTATACATTGTAAGACTAACCTATAAATAAAAACACGGAATAAGTTGATAAGGGAATAGAGCGATGTCATAAAAAGCCTAGTCACCAGACAATAAACACTGTGACACGCCCACCTGCCAATCAGAAGCGGTCATATATGGGTTATTATAATGTAATCATATTTTCCATCCATTTGTCGTATACATTTGGATGGTTATCAGCAATATTACATGAGTAGACAATGTAACAACACAGGGAACGAATGAGTAGGTCTTTATGGTTTACAAACATTGAGTTGCTACGGAACAAGTTAACTAATATGCCTATTTCCAGAAAGCAATAGCCATTGCTCAAAAGGCTTCACAAGAAGACCTGGATGGAAACTATGAAGAAGCTATCCGTTCCTACCAGCATGCGGTCAAGTACTTTTTGCACATACTAAAACGTACGTGAATGGATGCCTGGAGAAATTGTTGTACCATAATGTCTACATTGTTAGTAACCTATTCTGTTATAGACCTATATAAAATGTATGATAATAAACCCCCCTTACCCCGCCAGCGTGCACACACACACACACACACACACACACACACACACACACACACACACACACACACACACACACACACACACACACACACACACACACACATATATATATATATATATATATATATGGGTAGGCATATGTTTATGTGTAGCATTTGTTGATATGTATACAGTAATATTTAGTATGTTCTATACTATTGAGTAAGTTACCAAATATTCTCCACTTTCTATCAGGTGAACCCCAAGGTAAAGATGGCAACCAAACGATCAGAGACAAATGTAAACTGTACCTGGACCGAGTGGAAGAACTTCAGGAGTACCTAGACAAAAAGCAGGTTAATGGACAAACAAACAAACCAATACATAAAGGCTGTATTATGGGATGGCATGTAAAACATTCAACAGCGATTCATATATAATTTGTCAGTTGTTGCATTCTGAAAAAAATGTAGCTGATACTCAAGTAATATAAGTTGTTGTCTTAATAACTCAACTCATTAACATACACTCCCTAGTTTATGACGGTGGCTGCGTCTTGACGTATCTGCGTTACGTGCACGCGTGTGTGTGCACAACAGAATCAACCAACCCGTGTCTTTGGCTTCTCAATGCGGAAGTTTGCGTTTGC
This sequence comes from Lota lota, assembly GCA_026745465.1. Taxonomy (NCBI): domain Eukaryota; kingdom Metazoa; phylum Chordata; class Actinopteri; order Gadiformes; family Lotidae; genus Lota; species Lota lota. The sequence continues at coordinate 1,528,803 of JACYXH010000812.1, read as the reverse complement.
CTTATTCTTCAACGGCGACCACCAAGATAGAAAATAAGTTGAAGCATCGCCGTCGTGTTAGGTGACAGGACTAGAAAAAAGTACACGGATTGGTAGGCGTATTTGAACTGCTACCTTTGTTCCGATCGTTGGGACAGTAAACAGCCCCTATGGCTGCCAACAACAATTTACAGGTAAGTGGAAAAGCTAACGTTAACCCACGGCTAGCTAGTTAGCTAACAGTTACTGCGCCAAGCAAAACAACATTAGTCTGCGTATGTGGTATTGCATGGGATTTTTTAAAACCAAAACGACTGAACAAGACCTTTTTATTGCCGTGGACGCCCGCCATCCACTGGATGTATGTCCGCTCGACTCCGTGATGATGAGGGCTGTTTACTTTCGATACCCAACCTATAATTACTGAGCCATTTAACTTGACCACCAACAACGCAGTGAAATGGCTCGGCATTTGTTTTGAATGAGTATCGATGTCTTCCATTAAAGAAAGGGGTGTATGGTGTTGTTGCGTACTGTAAACAATAAACCATACCTACACATTTTACGTATTGGTTGTGGTGCTCAGCGTCTTTTCCTTCGATCAAAGACATCCAGCTTTTGGTCCATCCAGAAACCTTGCTCATTCCAGGAATTATTTAGTATCCAGAACACGTATAATCTAAACTATTTATTTTATTTTGGGAAGTGATACATATTGCATTTGAACAACGAGCTCGACTCCCTCTGCCGTCACGCAGTTGTGCCGTCTGCAGAGTGCCAGATCCTACAGCTGGTTGTCGTCAATATTAAAGCTTGTCTCCGTTATCCAGTTACTGTTATGCTCTGAGACCATCTGTTACCATCTGTTACCTGGTTATTATATTGTCATTACATTGCTTTCACTGGTATAACCCTAATGCAAATTGAACGTTCTCATAATCATCGCTCCGGTTGTCTTTCAGAAAGCCATTGATCTTGCCGGTAAGGCAGCACAGGAGGACAAGGATAAGAACTATGAAGAGGCATTGCGTCTGTATCAACATGCAGTTCAGTACTTCCTGCATGTAGTTAAATGTAAGTGTGGGGATGTTTCCACAGAAAATTAACTTCCTCTTTTTGTTGTCATGTTTTTATCCAAATAATGACAAGCAATGTGTTATAACAGTTGAAATGGCACGATTTTACTGCCTAAATCACACACAAAAGTATGAGGTTCAACCTGACAACATAATTAATAATACGTTAATTAAAAATCTGAAAAATGCATCCTTCAATCTTAACTTGATGATTTTGGTCACATGTATCTTTTGCCAGATGAAGCCCAGGGGGACAAAGCTAAGCAGAGCATCCGGGCAAAATGTGCGGAATACCTTGACAGGGCAGAGAAACTCAAAGAGTACCTCAAGAAAAAGGAAAAGGCTCCTCCTGCAAAGCCTGTCAAAGAATCACAGTCTGACGACAAAGGGTGTGTAGGGCAGAGCTACAGCCCATCCTGAGGTTCACCTGACATGTTCCTTAATGTTTCTGTCCTCATTACTTTGAAATAACATTTTCATTGAATTTGAAAGGTGCAGGGTTTGATCCCCAATGTCGGCATACCTGCTCTTTAATGACATGTATTTGAATTCACTGAAGTCACTTTGGATAAAAGTGCCTAGTGTTTGATGACATGATTTAGTGTTAAAATATCAGTTTTTTTTATACAAGGGGCTGTGTATGTGTTCATTTGTGTGTCCAGAAATGAAAGTGATGAAGGCGATGATCCAGAGAAAAAGAAGTTTCAGAACCAACTCTCAGGTTTGTGGTGGTGGCAATAGTTTCACTGTCCTAAGCTAACTGTATTATTTTATATAATTACTTTGAAATGGTCATCTGACATTTAACAAAAATCTACCTGTTATTTCCCAAGGTGCAATTGTTATGGAGAAGCCCAACATCATGTGGAATGACGTTGCTGGCTTGGAGGGAGCGAAGGAAGCACTGAAAGAGGCTGTCATCCTACCCATTAAATTCCCACATCTATTCACAGGTATTCCATTCCACCACTTCCTTTAATAAAAAAGGCCATGTGGGCCGCATGCTTGTAAACATCACATTTGCGATCTTCAAGAACAATGCTTGTCTTCAAAGGGAAGAGAACACCGTGGAGGGGGATCCTGCTCTTTGGACCCCCAGGTACGGGAAAGTCCTACCTGGCTAAAGCCGTAGCAACAGAGGCCAACAACTCCACCTTCTTCTCCATCTCCTCGTCCGACCTTGTCTCCAAATGGCTAGGAGAGAGCGAAAAGTGAGGATGGGTGACTTGGGGAGGGAGGGTGTATCCAAACATGTCATTAAAGTAAATGGCGTATTGTTACTATTGAATGTCTCAACAAACTGCATGTCTTCTTCCTCATCTTCCCAGGCTGGTGAAGAACCTGTTCACCCTGGCTAGGGAGCACAGGCCTTCCATCATTTTCATTGACGAGATCGACTCCCTCTGCGGCTCAAGAAGTGAGAACGAGAGTGAGGCAGCTCGCCGCATCAAGACAGAGTTCCTGGTGCAGATGCAAGGTATTATAGCAGGCTGTTTACTTTTCAGTCAGTCCTGCAATATTGCATTTTTGTTCCAGCTCCCCATGCTAAGAATGTATTGTAAGAGACGCTATGGACAAAATTGTACACCAAATGGCTTATGAGATGACCTTATGAAAGTAATAATTCAGTAGCATTAGTTTTAGTTCTCTACCAGTAGAAGTAGGTAGGTAGGTAGGTAATAACAGATAATATTGATGTTATAATATCATGCCATTACCATTCTAAGCGCTATGTGGAAATGCTAATGAAATACTAGACACTTAAATACGGGACAATATTTGGGTTTAAAATCACTCCTTGTATTAAATCAATCAATCTAAAATCCATTTTCAAGACAGGAACAAATAGACTACGAAGAATCTGGTTAGATTTTTTCGCTCCTTGTATTAAGTAAATCAATCTAAAATCCATTTTCAAGACAGGAACAAATAGACGATGAAGAATCTTTTTTTTTTTATGTGATAATAAAACCAGCAGTGCAAAAATAAAATTGACAGACAAAAAAAGGCTAATAATTTAGATGCAGAGTTTGGCAATGATTTTTCTACAAGGGAATTATTTTCAGAAGGAAACACTGTTAGTCCCAATGCAGCATTGTAGAATTAACTCATGTCTGGCATGATCTGTGCCCTAAGAGACTTGAACATGACCCAATTGGGCAAATACCATGAACTCTGAGCCACACAACAACAAATAGAGTACAACTCACAAAAAATACATAAAACAAGGGCAGATACTTTCTCTGCTCTGTTGCATTGCAGAACATTCTCTTCAATGCGTGAGTGAATTTGTTTTACATAATTGGAACATATCCAATGAGCTCATGGCATCCTTCTCCATGATTTCATGAAGCACATTCGGGAATACTTTCATTTTGCAGTAGTAAAATGGTTGCGCTTTCTATAATACATATAAATTATACCCAAAACCATTTATAAAGTTATTATAATTAATATTGGCATTAATTAAAATACATGTCTACTCCATGTGAAAGTTCAGTCTTAATCACCCACATTTTTCATTGCCATCTAATAATATTGTTGTCGCTTGGTGAGTATATTGTCCATTATCAAAGAGTTCAGGCATTTAAGCCTGTAGATCGAACCAATGAGGTAACCCCCTCTTGAGTCCTATACAGGCTTGCAGGGACGCGTTAAAACTCTCTGCTGTGGATTCTCTTGATTTACAGGAGTAGGGAATGACAATGAAGGTGTGTTGGTACTTGGAGCCACAAACATCCCGTGGACTTTGGATTCTGCCATCAGAAGAAGGTATGCATTCTCATTTGGCCAATTAAAAAGAAAACCCCTGTCATCCTGTGCTCACTATGTTAAATCTGCAACCCTGCAGATTTGAGAAGAGGATCTACATCCCTCTTCCTGAGGAGCACGCACGCTCCTTCATGTTCAAGCTTCACCTGGGCGCCACCCCAAACAGCCTCTCCGAATCCGACTTTGTTACTCTGGGCAAAAAGACGCAAGGCTACTCAGGAGCAGATATCAGTGTCATAGTCAGAGATGCCCTGATGCAGCCGGTCCGAAAGGTCCAGTCGGCTACCCACTTCAAAAAGGTGTGCCCTGGTTATAAACTGTTTTTGTTTTGCTCTTGTATATGTAGTTGACTCATTCCACTTTGCTTGTGTCTCCTGCTTATATTTGACGTTGGTAAGGCACGGGGACCATCGAGAGATAACCCCACCATGCTGGTTGATGATCTGCTGACCCCTTGCTCACCGGGGGATCCTAATGCTGTTGAAATGACATGGATGGAAGTTCCGGGGGAAAAGCTCTTGGAACCAATTGTTTGCGCGGTAAGGGTGGTACTAGCTTTTCTCATGCTTAAATGTATGGGTGATACTTGGCATACATGCCATTACAGTCAAATATATGAATGTCTTCTTTTTGTCTTTCTTCTAGTCGGACATGCTAAGGTCACTCTCCAACACAAAGCCCACTGTTAACGACCAAGATCTGGACAAACTGCGGAAATTCACAGAGGACTTTGGACAGGAAGGCTAAATGGGATGTTTCATTGATGAAAACCAAAGCAAAAGAAGTATAATTTTGAAAAGTTATTACTCTCTAGTCATGACACTATACCCCCCCATGCCCACCTTTCACCAGTCCTAGCTGTCTATCACAAGAGTGTTATATCACATGTTTGGAGGACATGGGATTCTTTGATGTCACCAGTTGTCCAAAAAAGGGCTCAAGACTTAATCCACCGGGGTTTAGCAGCTGAGCAGACTCAAATAAATTAATAAGTACTTAAATAGCACACTTTTGGTTTCTCCAAGGTGTGCAGAAATAGCCTCTGAAGTACTTTTCAGCAGGATATGTCTGACGATCAGAACACACATAATTTGTAAGCAAAGCAGGGAGTCTGCTTTGCTTACCTGAAGTCTTGGTATTCTGATAGTTAGTAATTATTTATTTTAAAGGACTAACCTACATGTTATGGGTTCAGCCTGATGACCGTAATAAATAGCTTGTTTGTCCGAGTGACCGCAATGAAGTGCATCTCACTATTAAATTAAATGCCTATTTTGCTCCTATTTTGTATCAAGCTTTTTATCAAAATAACTCTTGGGCTGAAGGAAGTGACTTCCAAATTGGATGCCATTGTGTTTCTAGAGTTATATATTTGAGTGGTTGAATATAGTTTTTTTCTTTTTGACAGTGCAGTGGACATATGGAATTGTGACAGACTGACACTCAGGATTGGAGCTGCATTTGGGCCAATTCAGATTCATTTCTCCATGGATTTCTCCCTGACAAATATTTGTATCTTGTTTAGATTATAATGATTGATCACTGTAGCTGCCAGACTTCAACAACTGTGTGTTTTGGTCCTCTGCTTATTCTACAACACACATACATCATTGCATGACCCTGTATCACTTTCCTAAATATCCTTCATATTAACATAAAAGCCTTTCTAATATATAAGCAGTGGTTTGTGCTGAAGAAAAAGCTGCCACTTTGGTTCAATTAACATTGCGGCATAGACCGAAGACTTCCCACCATATTCATGTTCAACATTAAAATGCAGCTCCAAGCATAACGCACATGAAGCCATCAGACATGGCGGTGTGCACCATGTGCCTTCCAAACCAGTTGCAAGATGTTTCTTTGGTTGAATTTTGCAATTGGATGTCATATTGCTATAAACTTTGGGTGCGTTTGCCACCACTGCTAAGAAATGTATGTTACCTGCACATTTTGTGTAAACTCATATAGTTTGAATACTTCTACTCTTAGCTCTTACGGTGTTCAGAATACAAGTTTGTCCTTCTGAATGTTGGTAGGGAACATCTCTGAGTTACTGTAAAGTTCTTAGATAGGACAAATGTGTAAGCCTTTTGTTTTTGTAAAAGGTCAGCCAGGCATCAGTTATTCTTTCTTTTACATAAAATGTAAATAAAATAAAAACCATCCAAATATACTGAACTTTTTGTTTGTTTTTTTATAACAGTAAATCATTATATAAAATATTAAATCATTATATAAAACTGCCACGTGAGACCATTCTGTAGCCTTATTTGGTCGTATGCGGAAATAGAGCGTTGCATTTTGGGATTTGTGGTCGTATAATCAAGCCAGGATTGCATTAAGACCATTTAAAAAATAACTAAAAAACTACAACTACCCGGAACCTGTGTCGAATCTTTTCATACGTTTCAAAGTGGAGTTCGATTTGTTTTGGTTTATACAGAGTGGGCTTTGTCGTGCAGAGCGAAGGTCCATCACGATAAATTATTACGGAGCCCTAACTCCTCCTACGAGATTTCTGTTTCGCAACGCCTTTAACGAACGGCCTCGGTCTCTTGACTCCTATTATACACCTCCCCAAATTCCGTTTTCTAGTTAGCCATCAAGCTAACGACTGCAAGAATTACCCATGTCCTCAGAAGAGTTGAGCTCATCGATCACAGATTGGTTCTTTTTCAATTCCTGGTGGCTCCTTCTGCCATTCGTTATGCTTCTTGTAATTGCTGCATTCATCGTTGCCTTTGTGTTGCTCCTGTACATGATATCGCCTCTTATTAGCCCCAAACCTTTTAAACTAAACGGGGCCCATGTCGTGGTAAGTTTGTCTGAATCAAAGGGCTAACGTTACGTCGCCTAGCTCACTTGGATAGCTAGCTAGCAAATATGGGTTGTTTCTGTTTTAAGGGTTAACATGCGTTTTTAAGGACGCATCTGTCTATAAGAACAACTTATAAATGCAAAACCAATTTTGTTGGTAAATATACCATTTTCAGCCCTTGCAAGATTGTTTACGTCTGCTATTAAGCAAGGTGTCATTTAATGACACGCCCACACAATTAGGATTCTCTGCATCTTCCAATGTTAAATAATGTATGATGCATTTAAGATTAATCTTATTCATATTGCACCATATATTGGCCCACATTATTTGGGCATACATAACTAAATCGAGCAATGATAAAGGCTCGAAAAAGAAGGCAACCCAGAGAAAAGGCGTTCAAATGTATTACCGTTAGTTAGGCAATCCGGATATATAGGCGATATAAGTTAAACTCTTATTAAACAACAACCAGAAGAACCAAATTAATGCAATTAAGTATGCCGCATTCGGATATTGCCTGTGAGCCTTATCTAACCACTGATTTAATGTACAGGTAACTGGAGGATCGAGTGGGATTGGGAAGTCTATCGCTATGGAATGCTACAAGCAGGGAGCCTTCATTACATTGGTGGCTCGAGACGAGGTCAGCAGATTTCAAGGATGCAGTAAAGCCACTTATTCACATTGTGGTGTCTAGTGTGGTAGTAACCAGTTTGTTGCTGCAATTTGAAGTTCACAGATTTGATAAAGTAAATCTTTATTTAGACTTACATATTTTAGCTCAATCAATAGACCAAAGTAAAAAAAAATCTTTGATCATAGCACACTTGTAATTTGCATATGTTTTGTCTGTGGAATATTGGACATGCAGGCTAATTTGTCCAAGGGATTGAATATTTACTATTGCTATCTGCAGGGTTCCAACAGAATTGAACTCTTATGACACACACTTCATGTTTCCCTCCACAGACTAAACTGGTTCAGGCTAAGAAAGAGGTGGAGAAATGTGCTATCAATGACAAACAGGTATGTGACGTTGTTTTTTTTTTTTTAGGGGTAACCCACATAAGTGCAATTGTTTCATGCAGGTCATACTTTTCAGACTTTGGTTAATGCCATTTGTATGTACCATAATTATTCTACTTTCAGGTGGTGCTCTGCATATCAGTTGACGTCTCCAGTGATTATGGTCAAGTGGAGAGTGTGATAAAACAGGTATTTAATCTATATATTGTAACAAAGACCCATCCCTTTGCTCTGTAATGGCATGTGGTGATGTGTGTGTGTGTGTGTGTGTTGCTTCCTCACTGCACAGGCCCAAGAAAAGCTAGGCCCTGTGGATATGCTGGTGAACTGTGCTGGAACGTCCATATCGGGAAAGTTTGAGGAGGTGGAAATGGATCGCTTCAAAGTAAGTAACTAACAAAGGAGCTAAACTACTTGGTTAACCTGCAGTGCCTCTTTCTGATATAGATATCCATATTTTACAAAGCCCCTGTATAACATGGCCCTCTGGTCCCCAACAGAAGATGATGGAGGTCAACTACCTGGGCAGCGTGTATCCCACCAGGGCTGTCATCACCACCATGAAGGAGCGACGGATGGGCCGCATCATGTTTGTGTCCTCTCAAGCCGGCCAGATCGGCCTGTTTGGCTACACTGCCTACTCCCCATCTAAATTTGCTCTTCGCGGTCTGGCAGAGTCCCTGCAGATGGAGGTGGGTTCAGGGACATCCGTTCTGTGCAACAATATGTCCACAAAGGCTATTCATTTCCATGGGAAAACCCTGGAAGTTAAAAGGGGCATTGATCACATGTATAATGAATCTAGCTGGAGAGTAGTGGAGCTGAAAGCTGTGGATGGGGTTTGTTTTATATGTGTATATGCAACGGCAGGATCTCATTGCTAATATGCCATGGGGGTAGAGCACTTGAGATCCACCGTAGAGAAGCTGATTGGTTTGTTTTCCGCTCTTCAGATGAAGCCTTACAACATCTATGTGACCGTGGCCTACCCGCCAGACACTGACACGCCGGGATTGGCAGAGGAGAATAAAACAAAGGTAAAGGGCAACTTTGAAAACATAAGTCATCCGTGAAATATCATCTCTCCTTCATTATGTAGTCACTTCTACCAAGGCCACGATCAGCTTTGGTCAACATAATTTTTTTCAAAAGATTAAAACCCATCAACCCATGCCTGGGTCAACCCAGAGGTTGTCTCTAAAGCAACGTATTTATGATGTTCTCTCCTAGCCTTTGGAGACCAGGTTGATCTCGGAGACATCCGCTATTTGTCAGCCGGACCAAGTGGCCAAAGTCTTCGTGAAGGACACCGTGGTAAGATTATCTAATCCATCCCCTGCCCAACACCAAAGACCATTTTAAAGGCATCACTTATTTTCCTTTTACTTTTCATGGGTTAGGGTTCTCTTGTCCTAACCCTATGTCTTTGGTTCCCCTCCTCCCACAGCAAGGGAACTTCAACAGCTCCGTGGGCCCGGACGGATACATGCTCTCGGCACTGACCTGTGGGATGTCACCCGTCACCTCCATCACAGAGGGCCTCCAGCAGGTACAGCCAACCAAACAGCAAGGAATCAATGTATGTGGGTGTGGCAGTGTGTGGTTGGGTGTGTCGAGTTGGTGATTTCTACGTCCATGTGATTTCATTACTGAGGTTGAGGTTCTGGCCTACATTACACAGTTCTCCCAGGTTGGTGGAAATCTTTAGTTGAGTGCATTGGCCACGTGAATTCATGTAGTGGCTAGTGTTGTCAAGGCAATTCACATGATGCAGCTAGACATGCCTAAAAGGAAACCAATGTGAAGATAAAGCTCGGGTTTCCTGTTACTCGCACGTTTCTGTGTGAGTATAAAATAGCATTAACAGAGAAACACGGTTTTTAAGCATAAATAGGCGGTACTATTGGTGAGGAAGATGTATACGACCTTGATTTTACCCCCACTCCTCCCATGCAGATCGTGACCATGGGGCTGTTCCGGACCATTGCCCTCTTCTACTTGTGCAGCTTTGATAGCATCGTGCGCCGCTGCATGATCCAGCGGGAGCAGTCCAAGGCGGCCGACAAGAGGGAGTAAGGGTCTGGCAACGTAAAAAGAAACATACATTTCATATTGTCATCGACATAACCATACCCAGTCTCCCTGACTCAACGTCCAAACTATTTCCAACCAGGCACAACTGAAGCCCTTCACCCACCTGCCCCTATCCTCACCCCCTGCCCCTATCCTCCCCCCTATACTCGCTCCCTGCCCCTATCCTCACCCCTATACTCACCCCCTGCCCCTATCCTCATCCCCCTCACCAATATCCTCACCCCTATCCTTACCCCCTTGCCCATATCCTCACCCACATCCTCACCCCGCTCACCCATATTCTCAACCTCCCTCACCACATCCTCACCCCGCTCACCCATATCCTCAACTCAACCTCATCAAATCCTCACCACCCTAACCTATATCCTGACCCCCTTGCCCCAGTCCCTTCCTGTTTCTTCTTTCTTCCACACGAACATTACTGCACAGTCCTGAGTGTGAAGAGAAGTGAGTGATCAGATGGGACAACATGATGACTAATGAGTTCCATCTATAAGCCCGCCATTGTAGAACTTTACTATACTGTAGACTTAAATCCTCTCAAAGCATTCCAGTGACGTTTTTGGTTCAATGTGTGTGCAAATGCTTCTGTTGTGTTGGAGCAGCCTTATTGAAGTGGGTGGTGGTGGGGTGGTGAAGGCAGCCCCACACACTCTCCACCTCGTGTTAAAGTAGGCCTTGTCAACGACTGACACTTTGGGTGGGAAATCTGTTATACAAGGGAGCGAGTGGAAACCAGAAGGGCCACTCTTTTGTTTGTTCTACTCTTACTACTGTACACGTTGCTTTCATCTACTGGATAACCATTTCTAAATGACCATTGACTTGTCTTGTTACATGAAGTTTTTGCAGGTCAAAGCTCCTCCTGTGTTCACTGTTGTAACATTGTGTTTGGTTGACCATCAGTATTCCACAACCTGGGATAAACTGTCTAAACTACTGCGTTAACTAAATAAGTGTAATCGAATTGCGCTCATTGGAGATCACTATAAGATGACTCCAGCTTTGGACCGCTAACACAAAGCCGTAACTTTCTTCTGGAAATGCATAACTGCTGTTTTCGATGTTCAGGTGAAAAGATGTGTGTGTTGTCTGTGATTGAGTTGGTTCCTCATGGAGGGAATATCCAACATGGCATTTGAGTAAATTAATGCTTTGATGTCTGGTGGTTGAAGAAAAAAGTGCACACTAAGCAACTTTAAACCAAAACCTATTTTTTATTTTAATAAATCAAAGAAAAGGTATGTGTGGAAGCCATAAAGTTATAGGTGTGGAGTTGACAAGTACAAGGAAATACAGGCATGATTATGTACGTTCAAATCTCGTTTCCTTTCGCTGCATTAAATGAGATGTATGTGAGTAGTCGAATCCACTGTACGTGTGAACATATGTAATCCCATCACGGATATCTTAGGATCAAAATACTATTTTGATGGGGGTCCGTATGTCAGGGCAAGCTTAAATGGGACGGGTCTTGCTGGATCGAGCAATGTCCCCTTTAGGCCTATGGAGGGCACCAGAGTTTCGTTTTATGGAAATGCCAAATCTGGGGAGACTAGCGTCTTTTTTTTCTTTCTTTTTTTAACAAGGGAGATAACCCTGTCCTGCCGATTCCTAACGACTGTCAGTAAACTTTTGATGTCTTTCAAGCCTTTCAAAAAAAAAGTTTATTTGATGTGTGTGGGGGGGGGAGAGTACATACGTCTTCCTTTTATCCATGAAGTTAAGGGAGACTGTACTTTACAAACTAAGCATACGAAAGTTATACAAATCTTTTTTTAAACTACTCTTACTTAATATTTGAATGAAAGAACGTATGACGGTCATTTCTGTGGACACTGCGATTATTTGCCATTCATTTTTATCCGCTTATCTTATCTAGAAGTTTAGTTGCTAATGCAGTGGAGAGCTATTGTTGTATGGATCCAGTCAGAGACTTGTGGCATGTGTTTATCAGACAAGTCTATGTTAAAGGAATGGAACTGACTGCAGAATACCGTGGCTTAATCCACCTGTCCATTTGACCAGTTTATCACACTTTGTGTAAAAAACATTTTACAGCGTTTTACAGTAGTGCTTGTTTTACATATGTTGTCAGCTCCAATTTTGGGTTAAAATGCATCTAGATTAAAGCCTTAGGTAAAGCCAAGATATGAAAGTGAGAATGGATGACTCATATGATGATGAACTTCTCATTGGACGTTGCTTCACTAGGCATGCTAGCCTGTGCTGAAACGCTTGTCATTCATGTTCAAGTGTTGCTTTTGGGAACCCCTCTTGATCTACATGTAGCATCTTCTAGTTTGTAGAACATGTAGCTCATGGAAACCTGTTGTTTTAACACGTTCAAGCTATGCAAATCAGGCCTATACACTCACATGTTAAAACAAGGGGATGTATGTGTTTATTCCATTTTTGTTAACTGCTTATGCTGGTGTCCCTCATATATAATGGTGTCATCAATGACTTGTTTGAAATGGGATTATCTAAGAGTTGACACATATTGCATCTGAAAGTCTTAATGCGCTCTGTGTCTCATATTTTTGTCTTTCATTATTTTGCCTTGTCGCAATTGTTTAGATTTTCACCTTGTGTGCCATCGAAAGGAAATGTGAGCAGTAGAATGAATCTGTCTTATTTTCGTACATGGTAAAATGAATAAATAACTTAAGAAAAATAGCACCTGTTTGTCTGGTATTCTTTTTTCAATCCTGAAACCAAATGGTTTCTGTGTATGCATTTTTCCAGTTTATTATACAATTATTATTGAGTAAATACGTGAGGCCATAAGACACTCAATATATTATCAAAACTCAAAGTTGTATAGGCCTATTCAATTTAAGAGAAATCTGATATTCAATCGTAGAAAAGGCTTCAGTAATTTTCTGGAAACATTTTTGCTCCACTACCTAACTTGACATATGGCCTTGTTTTTAGGACTTGAGAGAGTAGTATGCTGTAAAGTATTCTGTTTGGAAGGCACTTTAATCTTCCATGAGGGGGGATCAGCCAGGGCAGCGGTGTTCTTAGATCTGCTCAAGGCTGGGATCTTAGCTCTGTTTGTCCCCTCACAATCACCATCTAGAGATGGCAAGCTACTGCATACAAAAATATGTTTGTGTGTTACTTTATTTCCATTTATGCCCATTCATTAATGCATAGCAGCTCAATTTTGGAAGCCAGCTGTCTTTGCAGCCATATCACTGTTATTTGGGACATCATTAACTGTGCTCCAGTTTGGGTTGAAAGCAGTGTCCTCAAACTGCACCAATCATTTTTCCTGTGGCCCCGTTTAATTTCGTTTTCCCTGTGCTTGCCGTTGCCATCTTGATTTTACATTACGTAACGAAAAGAATGCATAACATGGGGCCTGCTGGTTTTCCTCTTCTTTATACTCCAGCGCACGCTCAAGGAATTACTCGGTGGGTTTACGGATGACGTATTAACTACATCACTGGAGAGCGCAACCCACTCCTCGGCAGTGGGCAGGGAGCTGAGCGCTGAAGATATGAGCAGCAACCGTGGAAGCTGATAGCGACCGACCGACCGACCTTGTCTGGTTGGCTTCACAGTTCCGTGCCTGGTTGTGCGTTAAAGCTGCGAAAATAGTGGGTCGCGGTGGTATTGCCGTTATTTGCGGTGCATGTGCAACTCCGTGTTCTCGGGATGTTTTTCAACAGATCTTTAAACAGAGTATGTGCAGAGGCATAGAGTATCATTACAGCCTCTTCCGTATGTTGGATTTGTGTGCAAAAGGAGGATCGACATCGCTCACCAAAAGGCTTGGGAACATGAGGATTGCATGGAGCAGTCCAAACACACATACAGTATTATTGGACTTTTAAAAGGTTTGTGTTTGTTCTCGAGCAAGGATTGCGCATCGCCCGGATACATCTTCGTAGAGGAAAGAAATGCGTCGTTAATACATGTAACATAGTTTTCTGGATTATGCATCACACTATATCGAACAAGAAGCTGTTCTTGGTGCGTGTCATTTAGCTATTCCCTCTCTGTGTACCAAGTGCCAAATTCTAAACTGTTATGGCGAACGAGTATAACCGCGATATTGTACAAAAGTACATTTTCCATAAACTGTCCAAGCAGGGGTATATGTGGGAATTTGAGGACGCTGCTGCTCCTGAAGAGGAGGAAGAGGAGGAGGAAGAAGTGGGGAATAGCAGGTCGATCATCGCTCCTCCGCCGACTTTAGTAAAACGATGTCGAGGAGGGGACGACGCCGGGCCGGAGAACATCCCCCATCTTTCCAAACGGATCGCCCAGCACGCGGACCCGTGCGCGGCGACCCACCGGGTGCTGCGCGAAGCGGGGGACGAACTTGAGAGACTCTATCAGTCTGACTTCACCGAGATGTCGCATCAACTGTACCTCACGTCTAGCACGGCGCAGAGGAGGTTTAGGGAGGTGATAGACGAGCTATTCAGAGACGGTGTGAACTGGGGACGGATCATCGCGTTTTTCGAGTTCGGGGGCACCGTGTGCGTGGAGTGCGCCAGCAAGGAAGAGATGATGTCGCAAGTGGACCACATCGCGGAGTGGATGACGGAGTACTTAAATGGACATCTTAACAGCTGGATCCAAGACAACGGTGGATGGGTAGGTGTAAATGTGTACAGTTCAACATTCTATTCCCCCATATTGCCCTAGCACGCACAGAGGTAAAAGCAAACATGCAAAACCGACTGCACCGCTTACAGCGATTGGTTGTTTGGGCTGCCTGTCAAACGTAACAGACCAATAGAACGCCCTCGACTCAGTCACACCTCCCTACGTTTTTTCCACAGTAATCCCGCCCTTTCGTCTATAATGTCAGAGCCCAGCAGCTGTCTTGTTCTGTGGCTCCATTATCCATGGAACAATAGCCAAAAATTATCTTGGGGGTGCAGGAAATGTTATACTATTTATATCCCTGATCTCGATACCTGATTGGCTAAAAAAAAGCTGCTCAATATTCTCAGCCTGACTGTCATTTTAGCAGGAGAGAATAGGGCAGACACTTGTCAGGCGACCAAAAACCGAAATAATGTGCTCAGGGCCCCCAGGCACGGCTGGACAGGTCCCCAAAAACGTCAAGTAATCTGACAGTTGGTGCTTACCAACCCAGACACACACACACACACACACACACACACACACACACACACACACACACACACACACACACACACACACACACAATTTCTCAGACACACACACACAATCTCTCTTTCTCTCCCTCACACACACACACACACACACACACACACACACACACACACACACACACACACACACACACAATTTCTCAGACACACACACACAATCTCTCTTTCTCTCCCTCACACACACACACACACACACACACACACACACACACACACACACAGACACACATACACACAGAACAGTTCATGGACCTTTTTAAGACTTTACATTTTTATGTAAGATTTCCTGCTTTCCTCTAATTGGTGTAAGACAGAAGCACTCTGCTTTAAGCCATGGCAGCGATTAAAAGGCAAACTGCCACAAAATGTGCCTCTTAATTGGCAGAAGAGCCCCTTAATGAGAACATAACGTTTGCGCTGCTCGATTATTTAGCCAGAAGGAGGTGAGCCGGGGCGTAATCAATGATTAATATCACGTAGTTCATCTCCAAATGGGGAAGGAGCGTTTAACATTCCCCTTGAGTCTGCCCTGCCCCTGGAGGGGGGCAGGTTGTGCCACATATCAAAGGCAGTCAACAGAGTTCCTGTGTGTGTCGGGGAGAGGGAGAGGGAGAGGAGGGAGGAATAGAGTAAGAGACCCCTGGAAAAAGAGAACGGCGCTAATTCTAATTCCGTAGCCTGTGTTTGAATTCAAGCATGCACCACTATACCCTTCCTCTGTGTCTGCCTGTAGGGCAGCAACTCATGGGTCTGTTGTTGGGGGGAACGCGCGGGCGACGGCTGGCGAGGACGCCGCAGCCTCGGCCCACTGTTCAATGTAGGTCACTTTATTGTGTGTTTTCCAGCTGGGTGGAGACGGCTGGATCCTTATGCCTCTCATCATACTCATCCCAGCAGAGCTGCTTAAATCCAGGGGATTACATGCAGGGGCTTCCGTAACATCATAAGTGTCCATCTTCTGTCTTTTTTGGGGTATTGGCGGGTCATGTTTGGTGACCATAGCTTACATATATCTCTTTCTTTTAAACAACACTATCCGTGGACTAAATTGAGTGTTCAATGTGTACTGATTCAATATTTGAGTATGACATAATTTGACTAGCTTTGGGCCTTCCACCCATGGTGGAAGGCCCCCCCCCCCACACACACACACACACACACACAATTGTATTTGCTCACACAGAAATTGTGTGTTTCAACGTATGCGTTGCGTAACTATCTGTTGTTTCAATCCGCTGTAACAACAGGGGCGGAGGCTGGTTGGTCTAATAGTAGCGTATTGACATGTGACTGCAGTGTGGAAACTGTGCTTTATCCAGAAACCCTCTGTTCCTACAACCTGAGCCCAAAACAGGAGAGCCCTCTTGACGTTGTTAAGTCTAGGCATTACCAGTAGTATAAATACACCTTTATTTTAACTAAAGCTTCCTTTGTGGAAATAACACACCGCCAGTTATGTGTGTAGGCGTGTGTGTGTGTGTGTGTATGTGTGTGTGTTTATGCGTCTGTGTGTAGGTGTGTGTGTGTGTGTGTTTATGCGTCTGTGTGTAGGTGTGCGTGTGTATTTATTTCCTCGATTGAAATAGCTCCCATTTAGCCGTAGTTACCCAAGCCTTCTTAAACACTACGGCCCACCACCTTTTCATTGTTCAATCTCCTGTATAAACCATTCTCATTCTTTCCTGTGGAAAGACAACTTAGCACTTAGCCCAGAAAAGACGGGCCATGAGAGGATTGTGGCTGAAAGTTAAAGTGTTGCACATGGACGTGTTATGTCTGCCTCCGCCACCACGTGCGACTGCGGCGCACCTGTGTTTATTTGCGGGTTCCTTCGGTAAACATCAGGCGATTGGACGGAGCGGTAGGTGGTGACACGAGCGCTGACACCCGCTTGATGGGAACACCTGACCTCAGACGTGATGTTTTTCACGGTGAAGGACCACGAGCACCCTGGAGGGGGGGGGGGGGGGGTCTGCATAACAACAACAGTGGTCTCACAACTGTCATAGCATCACCCTCATATAGCTTTTCTTTGTATTGATTGAAAATCATGTTAAATATTTGTTATTTTTTGTGGGTTATTTTAGTGTGACCTTCTATAAAGGGCTTTTGTATAAAATGAAAAATGGAGGGGGGAGAGGGGGCCGGGGGGGGGGACAAAGGCAGCAGAGTCAACACCTGTGCTTTTGCTTTGAACAGGACCTTGAGAAAAGACTTCCCTCAGAAGAACTGTAGGCGCCCTGTATCAGGTGGACTGAAGAATGTGTGTGCTATCTAGGTGGCCCCATGGACACACCCCTTTTTCAGGACAGGTGTGCTTTCAGGTGTGTGTGTGTGTGTCCTTCTGTTTCTTTGTGTGTATGTGTGTGCATATGTGCATGTGTGTGTGTGTGTGTGTGTGTGTGTGTGTGTGTGTGTGTTTGTGTTTGTCATACACACAGTGTAGACATTGGATAGCTGCGTGGGCTGGGACCATGCGGGCGCCTCATAAACCCAATGGGGTACGGGAATGGGTGGGACCTTCGGGTGTTACTATGGTGTTGTGGGCATCTGTCTGCGCCCGGTCTCCCCCATGCCGTAGCGGCTTGGTGGATCTGGGACAGTGCGGAAGTCATTAATCTCTATGTGTGTGACATGCCTGCCACGCATGAAAGGAACCTGAACTGCTGGCTGACAGTGCTCAACCTCAGCCCATAATAGCGCAATTGAAGAGGAGCCCTCTCCGCTTTGCAGCCTATTTACTTCTCATTAAAAAAAATAAAACCCATAGGAAATCTGTTGGAGACATTTAGGAACAATACTTGGAGGAGTCTCGCTTGATTATTCACACAGTGGTGTTTTTTTTTTCCTTCTTTCCAGCCAGCCTAATTAAAGCTTCCGAGCAACGTTACAAATGTTATTAAATATCAAATTGGCCGCCGTGATGCAGCGATGCGCTACTTCCCAGAAAATGAGCGTCTGTCTTAATAATATTTAATTAATTTACCTTTATTTTAGCTTCATGATACTCACTGTGGGCTTGCTAAGCCTCTCAACAATTCCCTAGCTAGCATGTAGCCTAACACGCATGTATTGGGAGGTGGGAGGGAACCATAAGCACAGAGTACCATGTGTGCGAGGCATGCCAACATGCAAACTACACAGAGACAAACCCAC
>JACYXH010000812.1:1480717-1505717 GCA_026745465.1 Lota lota | reverse complement strand
CCAGAAAAATAAGCAACAAAGGACATGCAGAAATGAATGGTCGTAAAGCTGGAAAGGAGAAATGGGTCAAACGTCATCTAGTCTGACCTGACATCTGATTGTCAGCTGAGAGATCAGCTGCATAAAACGTAGAGGAACAATTGAACGGAACTGGAAAAAACTGGTGTAACAATACAAGTTTGGAAAGATATCACCTCAACCATGTGCCATGCCATGTTAGGGCTTTATAAAAACAAAACAAATATGTTATCTCATCTTCAGTTAGTGTCCAACACTGTGAAGGCCTCAGACTATATTTCTGATTGATTATTACTAATAGCACTGAGAAGAAGAAAACATAGCCCAAAAACATCTGTAAGCTTGTCCCCGGTTCTCATCCCAGTCCTATAATTAACACAATAGAAGATTGAGGATCATTCATCAGGACCGGCCGTTGCTTGTGTCAGCACACACACATACACACACACACACACACACACACACACACACACACACACACACAGAAGGTCACCCATCTGCGATGTGCCACAAGTCTTTTAAATAGATCCACAATGAGCCATTATTAAAGTATCCCACCATGACTTGGCGTTAGGGATATGTCCAAGGTCATTATGAGTCAAAATAAGACATGAATAACCCCAAAATACAGGAAGTAGTTCTGAAAAGAATGAACTGTAGGAACGAGTGTGCGTCATAGCTTAGCTATGCAGTATAACGGCTAATCCCATACTTTGACCTGTCAAACAAACATGGCCAATCCTCCAGATGGTCGTAGTAGATGATTCTAGAACCGTGTTTTCTGTTTTATTACATAATGACAATTATGTGTGGTGCCCCGGCTAGCCACCGCACCATGGTTTTAGTGGGTCGAGTGGGGAGTTATCTGGGGCTGGAAGCAGCTCATATGAAGGGCTCTCAGCCACACCGAGCACAGTGCAGTTGTTTGTCTCTACACGGCAACCAGCATTCCAGTCATTCCTCCAACCGCCTCACCACCCACCCCCACACCCCGACCTCAGTCTGAGTGAAAATCAGCTGGTTGTCTCACAGGGGTCAATGAACTTTCCCCACCCAAGCGGAGGGGATGGGATGCGGTGGAGGGAAGAAGGGAGGGGAGAAGAGAACTTTTGCACGACGAAGACTTTAGAAGGTAGTTTTTGGAGATTTGTGTCAGGGTGGGGTTTTTTGGGGGGGGGGGGGGGGGGGGGGAAGGGTTTGTCTCGAGACCAAGCACACGATTTGGTAAATATAGAAGGGGATTCAGACAGTGTGTGTGTGTGTGTGTGTCCTGAGTTTGAATTACGAAATATAAGGCTGCTTCTTCTTCTTCTTCCGCCCCCTTCCCCCTTACTCTTCTATGACCTCATCGCTGAAGAAAAAGAAACTTGGTCACACATTCCAAATTCTTTAAGGCTCTCGAAGCCTGCTTCTCCCCACCAAACATAGGCTGCCTGAACCTTAGTTTTTTCCTCAGGACTCTCTCATGAAGAATAATGTCCCGCTTTTGTTTTTCGGAATTCTTTGTTGAGTTGAAGTTGAGTGGAGAAGATAAAAACCCGTAGGCTGACTGTGACAAGATACAGTGAGAGTGGGAGCAAAACAAAATCAGCCCACCACCCACTTCAAAGCAGTGGGGGCCGTTCCTAAAACACTTTATTTTTTTTTTTGTCATCTGAGATGGCTCACCTCCTCCCTGAACTGCGCCGATACTTTTTTCATTAACATGGGCACACACAACTCTATACTGAACCTGAAACCAGGCCTCACACACACACACACACACACACACACACACACACACACACACACACAGATAAACTTGTGCACACACACACATACACACACACACACACAAATGATTTACCCATGCACACACACACATGGATACACCCATGCAAAAAACACACACACACACAGAATCATGTAAACTGCTCAACTGTCTTGTTGCCAAAACCGGCGGGCTTTTATTGTAGGCTGCCCATGCTACAAGATGTCTGCTTCATGAAAGAGGAGACTGTATGTGATGTAGTGGCTGTCGAGCTTTGATCTCCCAATGCTTTCTTACCCCACTGGTCTGATTCATGTTCTCCTAGTGTGGAATTACAGGCTTCATCGTTGGGACCATTCCATTGAGAGATGAGAGGGCTGGGATTTTATTTTTAATCAGCAAAAAGCGCATCCGTTTAAAACTAAGAACGTTTCTTCGTTTTCAAGTTAAGGTCTTTATACAAGGACTAAAGATCTCTTAGATATGATGTCCAAGCAAATGCCAGCTGTTCCTGATATAGCATTTTATCAAAGTATTAGTATGACAACATGCTTGGCAGGCCACTATCCAGCCAAGCTCTACCACAAAAAAGCCATAGTCTCAAAGCAGAACATGATGTCATGAAAGCATCTGGCAAAACTGGCTTCCGAGAGACTTTTCTGCCATCATATGCATAGCAGGTTATATTCCACCACAAGCCGACATGAACGTCGCACTTAAGGAACCGTATGGAACTATCAGCAACACAGAAAACAGACACCCAGAGGCCACTCTAATAGTGGTTGGAGACTTCAACCGAGCGTCACTAAGGAAGGTTTTGCCAAAATTCTATCAACACATAAATGTAAACGGAAGAGGCGGAAGCTGCTTAGACCACGCCTACACGCAACTCCGTGACACAGACAAACCTCTCCTCCGCCCACCTTTGGGAAAATCAGACCACTCTTCCATCCTCCTTGTGCCCGCCTACAAACACAAACTGAAAATGTCACCACCAATCATGCGCACGACTCGATGCTGGTCTGTCGAATCAGACGCGATCCTTCAGGACTGCTTTGATTCGGTGACAGAGTTTGCAGAAAACAGTGGTGACGTAAGCGAGGTCGCGGCAGGAACCCTGGGCTTCATAGAAAAGGTGATAGAGGAAGTGGTCCCCGCGAAAACAGTCCGTGTGTATCCAAACCGGAAACCATGGATTAATAGCGACGTCAAAACAGCACTATCTACAAGAACAGCAGCATTCAAAAACGGAGATACTACAGAAATAAAAATTGCCCGCTATGACCTTCGAAGAGTGATCAAGGCAGCCAAGAGAGATTACGGCAAGAAAATAGAGTCACAGCTAAGCAGCAATGACCCATGCAGTATGTGGAAGGGACTACACACAATCTCTGACTTCAAAGAGACACAAAGAGACCCTAGCTGCACAGCTGACTCAGCTGACTCTCTACCAGATGAGCTGAACAGTTTCTACGCCCGCTTTGAACTGAGCCACACCAACCTCCTAGAGAGAGCCTACACCTCAAACAACACGGCCAGCGCTCTGGTCATCGCAGAGGAAGATGTGCGTGTGGTATTCAAACGCATCAACATCCGAAAAGCGGCCGGGCCAGATGGAATACCAGGCCGGGTGTTCAAAGCATGTGCAGACCAGCTGGCTGGTGTATTCAAACATTTTCAACCTCTCCCTCTCCACGGGCATAGTGCCCACCTGCTTTAAGTCATCAGTCATCATCCCAGTACCGAAAAAGAGCAAGGTAACATGCCCAAATGACTGGCGCCCTGTTGCTCTCACCCCCATAATGAGCAAATGCCTTGAGAAGCTTATCAAGGTGCTGATCTGCAGAATGCTGCCACCCACCCTGGACCCTCACCAATTTGCCTACAGGAATAACAGATAGACAGACGACGCCATTGCCACAGCACTCCACTCAGCCCTCACCCACCTTGACAAGAGGAACTCCTATGTGAGGATGCTGTTCGTGGACTATAGTTCAGCATTCAACACCATAGTCCCCTCCAGACTCGACAGCAAGCCTAGGCATCGACCCTGGCCTATGCGACTGGATCCTTAGCTTCCTGTCGGATCGGAAACA
Organism: Lota lota; assembly: GCA_026745465.1. Classification (NCBI taxonomy): domain Eukaryota; kingdom Metazoa; phylum Chordata; class Actinopteri; order Gadiformes; family Lotidae; genus Lota; species Lota lota. Next base: position 1,501,853 of record JACYXH010000812.1, on the reverse strand, counting down.
GGTGGGGAAGATGGGTTCTAAGATCTCCGCCCCCCTGACCATCAGCACAGGAGCCCCCCAGGGCTGTGTTCTAAGCCCCCTCCTCTACTCCCTGTAAACCCATGATTGTGTGGCCACACACAGCTCCAACACGGTGATCAAGTTTGCCGATGACACAACAGTGATCAGCCTGATCACCGACGGCGACGAGGCGGCCTATAGGAATGAAGTCGACCGCCTGGCTCAGTACAGCCAAGACAACAACCTCGCTCTCAACACCGACAAGACCAAGGTGGTGGACTTCAGAAGGAAGAGACAGGTACATGACCCCATCACCATCAATGGGTCTGCTGTGGAGAGGGTAAACAGCATCAAGTTCCTGGGGGTCCACATCACCGACGACCTCACCTGGGACGAGCACACCAACCAGGCCGTGAAAAAAGCACAACGTCGCCTATTTCACCTTAGGCAGCTGAAAAAGTTTGGCTTGGGGCCCAAGATCCTGGGGGCCTTCTTCAGAGGCACAACGGAGAGCATCTTGACGGGATGCATCACTGCCTGGTACGGGAACTGCACTGCCCAAAGCCGCAAAGCGTTGCAAAGGGTAGTGTGGACAGCTGAAAGGATCAGCAGATGTGAGCTTCTCTCCATCCAGGACACCTACAAGGCCTGGTGTGTCAAAAAGGCCCTCAGAATCATTAGGGTCACCAGCCACCCCAATCAGAAACTGTTTGAGCTACTGCTGTTGGGGAAGCGGTACCGAAGCCTCGGGGCCAAAACCCAGAGGATGACGAACTGTTTTTTCCCCCAAGCAGCCAGGCTCCTGGAAAAATCCAATACCCCCAAACCAACCCCACGCACACTACAACAACCCATTTGATTATCTGCATTATATTCTGTATTTTGCACAGCACTTTATTTATTCATGTATTTTTTTTTTTTTTTGCACTACCACCGTGGCTGGTACCACTACCACTTGAACACATTGTTGTATTGATGTTGCTACTTATTATTATGATTATTATTATTTATTATTACATACTTTGTTATTGATCTTGTATTGATGCTGCTTTATGACTGTTGAGGATCCAAGCCTAAGAATTTTACTCGTGCGTACTTGTACGTTAAGATGTAATAAAAGCAACTCTGATTCTGATTCTGATTCTGATTCAAAGGAAGTGACCTAATAGCAGACATTTCTTCACTATGAAGTAGCCAAACAGTGACTTTTTGTTTTTGTTTACTGACGCCAACAAAGGTCTACCCGAAAGGCCAACGTTTTGTAAATTCCCCTTCTGAAGACCAATGTATGCGTATGTGTAAAGGAACAACCCTTTAACTTTGATACAACAACCCAACAACAAATTGCTTCGAAATGCAGCTCCTTTCAGTGGGAAAGATGAAGCGTGACCAGGGACACCGCCGTCCGTTCTGTTGAGTGCTCCTTATACAGTAGCTACTTAGCAGGTCTATTCTGAGGAGCAGGGTGGGTGTTGCCTTGGTACTGGTGCGGTTGGTGTTTTGGTCTTAAGGGCTCAGTGAATGTGACTTTTAAGGCTTGGTACGTGAGTTGCCCTGGTCACAGGACGTGAACCCCCCTCCCCCACACGCTGTGCCTGGGACAAGAAAAGCACAGAGGCCACCTGGAAGTTTGAAACGTTTCCCACGGTCCAATAGGAGCTTTATCAGAGGCACCATCGCTGCTATTCCAGGAGTGTCTCCCTCACCTCCATTGGCTCCTGTGTGAGGTCAATGGCTCCGGCTTGTCAGAGGGACGGATTAGGAAGCCCCTGCAACAGACAAAACACCTTTATTGAAAGAAGGTGCCCTCATAGAATAATCATTTGTGGGGTTGGCGCGTTACTTATTATACAAATCAATGCAGAATGGAACATTTACAGGGACATTTCCTGAAGGCAGAATGAGTGTGAGTGCGTGTGTGTGCGTGTGTATATGTATGTGTGTGTGTGTGTGTTTGAATGAGTGTGTGTGTGTGTATGCATGAGTGTGTGTGTGTGTGTGTTTGTGTGTGTGTGTGCTTGGTTCCCATGGCGATGGCATGTGGATTTCTGTAGTAGTCAATATTCAATGCCAGGCTCTGAATGCCAGGCTCTGTTCTGAAAAGCCGCTAAAGCTCAAGTTGAATATACTCTTTAACACACATACAGACACATACGCACAGAGACACTTCAACACAGACACACACGTACACACAGATACACTGGGAAAAACAGACACCCACCCACACACACACACACACACACACACACACACACACAGCCTCACACACTTACTGTACGTGCAAAATCCACTTATCACCAAAGTGAGGCTGATGACTCAGCATCACTATACCTCCTGCTCGCCAGGGTAGCGTTAAATGGACTGGATCGTGTGTGAATATGTGTGTGTGTGTGTGCGTGTGTGATGTGTGTGTGTACGTGCGTGATGTGTGTGTGTGGGTGAGAGCGGCTTCATTAGATGGGGGATCCCAGAACGAGGACATGGGGACTGGGCCTGTGTACATTAATAGATGCTTCGCAGGCGTTCTCTGCATGGTCTCTGATGTCACATCTCCTCTCCACCCCCGCCTCCGCCTCCGCCCATGCCTCCACCTCCTCGCTCTGGAAGACCGGATCCTCAAACAATGAAGGCATCCCCTTTTTGTTATGTTGTGTCTTCTTTTCTTCATGCGGAAATGTCTCCAGTGGAAGTAATTTTTTTTTTTTTATAGGTTTGGAGGAGGGGGGTCGATTATACTAGCTGATTGATTGTTGTTGTGATAGTGAGGATTGCAAATCGACGCGATAAGGGTGCACAGAAATAGCTTTCAAGGTCAAGCCCCCATACGGAAGAAGGCCTATTTTTAACGACTGTGGGAAGAAGGGTGTGGTCTGTAGTGACTTCTGTGACAGAGGGAGTCAGAGAGAGATAGTAAGTAAGAGGGAGAGAGAATGAAAATGAGAGAGAGCAAGAGAGAGAGCGTGAGAGATAGTAAGTAAGAGGGAGAGAGAGTGAGAGACAATGCAAGAGAGAGAGTGAGAGGGAGTGAGAGAGTGAGAGAATGTAAGAGAGAGAGAGAGAGAGAGAGAGGGAGTAAGGAAGTAATAGGGAGAGAGTAAGAGAGAGTCTAAGAGAGTATGATAGAGAGAGTAAACGAGTCAGTGAGAGAGGGTCAGAGGAGCAGCGGTTTGCTTGTGTAGATACTATAGATCCTGCTTTGAAGTCTGCTTGCTTCTCTATGCAGTCCCACTGTGACTGCTTGTTAAGGTACAGAATGATGGGAGCTTCACAGTGACACGTACACACACTATGTGTCCCCGAGTGGGGTGGGAGACGGAGGATGAGGAGGTGGAAGATGAGGAGGAGGATGAAGAGGAAGGGAGGGGGGGAGATGCTGTCAGCGTTCTCCAATGGTGATTTCAGAGCTCCCCTCAGACTCCCTCTCCTGGGCCGGCAAGGTCACCTTTTGTTTTAGTGTTGGATCAAAGGTGCTGAATATAATCCATTCACTCAGCTAAGATGAAAGCCCTGCTATGCTTGCTTGGCCATTCACACAAAAGTACAAATACAAAATGGCAAAACCATATTGATTTTTATTCAAATCGAGTGTATGTGAGATATAAGACAATGGCGATGAATGAATGATATATTGACTGACTGTGATGAGTGTGCGTGTGTGTTTGTGTGTGTTTGTGTGTATCTGTGTTGAGACGTGTGTGTGTGTGTGTGTGTGTGTTGAGACGTGTGTGTGTGTGTGTTTAGACGTGTGTGTGTGTGTGTGTGTGTGTGAATGTGTGTGTTTAGAGGTATGTGTCTGTGTGTGTGTGTTTAGGTGTGTGTGTGTGTGTGTGTGTGTTTAGGTGTGTGTACGTGTGTGTGTGTGTGTGTGTGTGTGTGTGTGTGTGTACTTAGGTGATTTATAGCCATCAGGCAGCTCGTTCTGCTAGAGTAGGCCCGTGCGCCCGCGGGAGAGCGTCCTGTTTTGTCAACACGCCATCGTTTATGCCGAGACGTATTTAAATAATTATGAATCTTCAAGGTAACATCGTATGACAACCTCTTGTGTTATAACATTATTCAATGCAATGCGTCTGGGCATCTGTTGAGCATAGAGATTATTAAGTCTGAAAAATGGGTAGACGATGACAACAAAGCAAACTCCAAACCCCCACCCCCCAACCAAGGTGTCTGTTCAGCCATTTTGTTGATAAATGTTAATTCCATCTGAGACGAAACCAAAGACGATGAATTTATGCATTTGCCTGGCGATGGGAGCATATGGAGGAAAATAGAAACGCTAGCGGCACGGACATATTGCTATATTCAACAGACGGCGTCTTGGGAGTTTCACTCATGTTTCACATGAGTGTACATATTTCAGATAGTGTCGTGCTAGAGTACACTATGAAATCCATAATGATCGCAACACATAATCCCCATTGGGGAAGGTCTGCTATAGGCAACATTCTATCTTTTGGATATTAGCTGTAGCTTCTATTGTCTTGTTGTCATAGCCTTTAGCTCCCATTGTCTCCCAGCAAGCTAAGGGGTTGTATTTGTGGTTGTTGTTGTGGTTGTTGTTGTTGGTTTTTTGGAACATGTACACAGTGTAATCCGGAGGGCTGCATCGGTGTTCTAAGCAACTGAACTCTACTGAACTCAGGCTGTGCTGCTGACACTAGGGGGATTCACAGGCTAACCGGCGTCGCCGCAAACTTCGCTGTCATCGTTTTTGCGAGTGGAGGGGTCGATGGATGACCCCCCAGAGACACGGGGGCGAATGCGACCTTGAAGGCCCGCTGAAGGGGTTCTGCCACCGCGGCTGAAACGTCTGCAATCTATTGTGTCTGCAAGAGGATGCTAGCTGTGTGTAAAGGATTTCCCATGTGTTGCTTCAGATCGATAGTGACAGAAGGAAAGAGGGGAAAGAAAGAAGGATGCATAGATGAAACCTAGGAAGGAAGAAAGAGATAGAAATGAGGATTTAGGAGGGGATAGAAGGGTTGCAGATGTGTTGCTTCAGATCGATAAAGACAGACGGAATATGGGGAGGAAAAAAGGATGGATAGAAGGAAGTAAGGAGGAAAGAAAGGAAGAAAGATGTAAATTAGTTATTAGGAAGAAAGGGATGCTTTATGTGTGCAGAGGATTGCAAATGTGTTGCTTGGATAGAAGGAAGGAAGAGAGAAAAATAAATTACATTACTATGACGCTATCTATTACTTTTCCCAGTCACTTTGGAGTGGGGGTATTATATTGGGTTTAATTAACGTTTGGGCCTCTCTGTGAACCTCAGTTAGCCGTCAAACAAGTGGGGCGGTGAATGGCTGTATGTACAGTACAACGTACACACTCGCTCTGTGGGAACAATGAGGAGATGGGAGGAGGGAGGCTCAGCTCCTTGCTGAGAACAACACTGAAACCACAACACGAACTTTAATTAGTGGTTGAACTTTAACCCACATCCCTTTCTCTTTCTCTCCTCTCCCTCTATCGCTCTCTGTGTGTGAATGAAAGGAGCTCTCTTGTTGCCTGTAATTACCCACAGAAATGTCCCTCAACAGAGATCATCGCCTAATAAAAAAAAAAAAAAACAGTTTCATGGCAAAGCACCCCTCGGATTGTTTAATAGCTCCTAGAAATGATTCATTATTTTCTGCATCAAAGGCCAAGGATCAGCTCCGGCAGCCAGGGAACATGCTGAGCGATCGGCCAACGCTAGGAATGTCCTGCCCTTCAGAGACAACCCAGGTCATTCCCAGCCCAGAGACCAGAATAGTGTACACAGAGTCAATGCCCTCCACTGGGGAGAGAGGGAGGATAAACACTGACACTTGGTGTGACCAACAAATCAGAGCCCGAGTCTCTCTCCCGCTGGTACGAAGAGCAAATGTGCAGCTTCCATACTCGGTAACCATGACGAGCTGGGGAAAACAAGATGCCATGGCTTCGTGGATAAGCGTGGGATCCTCCTGTCTCTTCTTCTATTACTTCTTCTCTTCTTTCGTTCTTTATTTGTATACTGTAAAACCTTTCTCTATCTCTGTCTCCATAGGGTCCTCCTGCCTCTTATTCTACTACGTCTTTGTATTCTTTCATTCTTTATTTGTATACTGTAAAAATTTCTCTATCTCTGTCTCTGTGTGATCTTCTTGCCTCTTCTTCTACGTCTTCTTTTGTTCTTTATTTGTATACTGTAAAACCGATCTCTCTCTCTGTGTCTCCAAGGGATTTATGATGTGGTGATGTAAAAATGCAGGAATGGGGAGAATTCAGCAAAGCTGGTCAGAAGAGTTACTGTTGTTTTTTTGCATTTTCTCCTGATATTGGTTTCTTGGCTTTTACGACTGGGCTGCTGGGGCTTCTATTCAAAAAGCTATAAAAAGGGACGGTATGATTTTCACAAAGTCCTCCTGAATGGCATGGTGTGCATATACCGTACAGAAAGATAACCTTGGCTAGATGGCAGATGTTCAGGTGAAGGTCAGAGACGGGAGCTGTGGAGGTATTTTGTCAACACAATGTGAATGCCAATGTTTTTTTTTCGTTTTTTTTATCTCCCCCATGGATGTCTTTACCATCTGCCAAATGTTCTCCTTATTCTACTTTTATTGTTCAGCTGTTGGGCAGATGCATTGATCCAAAGCAAGTTACAGTGAATTCAGTTACATATCAATAAGTACCTGTAGCTTTCAGCTGGGGGAGTGGAACCACCCAAGCTATTACTTCACTAACCTATTAAAACACAGAGGTCACAAGCTATTCCAGTAAATCCAATCAAACAAATCCTGATCCGGTTCGCAGCATCAGAGTGAAAGTGAAACGAGACTTGATGCTGATAGGGCAGGAAGAGAAAGTGGACGAAGAATGAAAGAGAAGGAGAATGAGGGAGAGAATGAGAGAGAGAGAGAGAGAGAGACAGTCAGAGTAAAAGTGAGTGTTTTCCACACCACTCACATGTTCACAGGCCCTGGTCATGTGCGCGCCTGTGGGAGGGCTCCTGAGCACTGGAGCGCACGGTGGAGCAGCACGCCCATGTCTCATGATGTCCACCTGACCCTGTTCCCACACACACACACACACACACACACACACACACACACACACACACACACACACACACACACACACACACACACACCGCTGGCGGCTAACCCCCACTTTCAAAACACTCTCACATTCAGTCCCCTTGTACCATGTTTGTTTATTTCCTGTTTGGTATTTTATCCATCCTTCCAATCAGCTGTTACTGTCTATAAGAAGTGAAGCCCATTGGTGGAAAAAATGTGACACCCCTGATAGATGGTAATCTCCACTGACGTGACTAGGTGCCCGCTGAACTTCGTGACTTGGGCCCTTTGGCCCTATTCTGCTAGTGGACACGCGGCCATCACCTGACCTGCGTCTAGTTGTTGATGCCGGATGGTTTTCGGTTTTCCACAGCTCATGGAAAAGCAAAAGAGGATGGGAGTTTGTTTTTTTCATGAGGAAATATACTGTGCATTCATCTCAGTTTTGAGGTTTGGCTAAGGCCGCTTGTTTTCTAATGAATTAACCCAAATACGGTTTCACTAGGAGAGAGGAGGACCAATCATTTAAAAACCTATCAGTTGGCTTACTTTAAATTAATTAATTTGCTTATTCTTTTCTTGAATCGGGACTAATTAAAAGAGGAACAAAAGGAAGTGGCTGGTGGTTAAAGCATGTTTTCCCGGTTGGTTTGAGAACACACACCGCCGGGTTGGGGCTCAGAAAGAAAGGCCCTGAGAACACAGACAGAGGAAAGTGCTGATCATCTGTCCCGCTCGGCCCCCAGCCTCAGGAATTCAGGAAATCAAACACAGAGAGACACGGAGACAGGAAATGTTTCCAAAAAAATGAAAAATGGGTATCAACCCACTTTTCACTTCACTTTATCAAGGTCAAAACGTGCATGTAGTATCAGTGCGAACAGAATCAAAACACAACACATAATTACCATAGGTAAATTTAACCTTGTAGTAAATTAAGACAGAAATAGGCGTAACTACCCGGGGCAGTGACACAGTAATGTGACAGCACGAATTAAACAAAACAATCCACCTTTGTTCACAGATGGCTCAGGTGACATAAAAGTGTATCGAGTCACAAAAAGAGACCGCGCATTTCTAGCTTTGCTGCGGCACTAATGTGATTAGCCGTTGTGGAAAAAGTGGAGTCGAAGATTTTGATAGGGCGCCCCCCCCCCCCCCCTCTGTGATGAGGAGCAGCTAGGCTCAGTGGTGAGTCTCTCTTTCCTCCTCCAACTGCTACCCTTTTCTGCACCCCCCAAACTCAGACTCCATTCTAATGTGAACAGTTTAGTTCTGAGTAGACCCAATCTACTTTAATGTCTGTGTGTGTCTGTGTGCGTGCGGATCGAAATGTGTGTGTGTCTGTGTGTGTATGTGTGTCTGTGTGTGTACATCTATATGTGTGCGTGTGTGTGTGTGTGTGTGTGGAAGGGGGAGGGGGGGATCCCAAGCACTACAGCTTCCTGTCCAGCTGTTCCCACTGTCAAGGCCATTCCGTCTGTATTTCCTCCAAATCCGACAGAAACATGTTCACAGACACAAACCAAACACACACCAGAAGGCAACAAAAGAAAAACGTGTCCCCATACTGCCACGTTTCAAGTGGCAGTTTGCCAAAAAGCATTACATTATATTATGTAGATACATAATGTATACATGTATATATATATATATATATATATATATATATGTTGTAGGGATGTAAGAGGTAGTATATATATATATATATACATATATACACATGTATCGGGATGTATATATATGTATATATATATATATATATATATATATATATATGGGATGTAGGTAGTAGTATGCATGTTGTGGGGATGTAGGTAGTATATATATATATATATATATATATATATATATATGTATGTATATATGTGTGTGCGTATATATATGTGTATATGTTGTGGGGATGTAGGTAGTAGTATATATGTGAATAGGATCTGCATGCTGCAGGGTCTTAACATAACATGTACTGTGGGGAGGTGGGCTGGAAGGGGTGCAGCACTACAGATTTACATTCTCTGGCTTTGTTTCCCCTCTAGACATGCACATGCAGTGAGCTCATACATTCAGACACACGTCGGGATTAAAATGTACCTCCAGAGACATACAGCACTAATTACACAATACACTAACGATATTAAATATATCACTTGCAGTACATGCTAAATGGACTACATTTATATTATAAAGAATATAATCAGACTAGGGCTTGTTCATCAGAATGCATCCTGGCAAATGTGTTGCCGATACTACCTTTGAGATGCCTTGAGAGAGTTGTAGTACTGTAAAATACTAAATAAACGTAAATACACCATAACCTAGGCTAATAAAAACTGTTTTGCTGTGTCTAGCATGAGAAATGCTTTGGCAGTTTCAAACACAACAATGTCTCCCCATAATGACAAATAATATTGAAAAGCACAAAAACATTGAAAGCACAAAACATTAAACTGTCCTATTTACCAAGCACGTGCACACACACATCCACACACCGAGGGTGGTGGTCGACTCCTTGAGAGCAGTTGCTCAAGGTCACCTGCTTTGTGAGCTCAATGTCGTCCTCTAAATATTATGGTTCAATTCTACTTCTGCGTCAAATAGCCGCCGTGGATACACGGTGGGTCTCTATGCCGGCACTGGCATTTAGGGTTCTGCGTCCAGACGTGTGGTAACGTTTTTCTAGAGGTGCACATTAGCAATGCCGGCGGCCCCTTTTGGCTACGGCGGTAACAAAGAGACCCACAGCGACCATTCCACACAGACGTATAAACGAAGCTTTGCTGTTAATATCCGTGGCTCACCCCTGCCTCCCCGTTCTCTCTCTGTGTGTGTCTCTCTACCAGGAGGCCTTCGTGGAGCTGTACGACAGACAGAGGGAGTCGGTGTTCAGCTGCGCCTGGCCCTCCATCAAGACCGTGTTCGGCCTGGCCGCGCTCGGCGCCGCCAGCCTCACCATCGGCGCGTACCTTACTCAGAAGTGAAGAAGAAGAAGAGTCCCCTCTCTCTCTCTCTCTCTGTCTTGATCGTTTGTTCTTTCCTCTCACCTTGATTTCACTCTCCTCCCTTCCCCTCCCCTTTCCCCTCCCCTTTCCCCTCCCCAGACCTGTGCCGCAGTTGCTCTCCCCCTCTGTCTCTCTGTCTCTCTCTCTTCTCTCGCTCTCTCTCTCTTTCTCTTCAAAGCTTGGCCCAGGAACTCCCTCTCTGCCGCTGGGCCCCCACCCCACTCTCCCCCCTCCAACCACCTCCTCCTCCTTTCCAAACAAAGTCAAGTGTGGAAGGAGCGAGGAGGAGGAGGAGAGCAAACAACAGACAGAAGTGGGAGGATCCCGTCAGGAGGACACACGGGGATGACAGAAGACAACTCCTCGTTTATGTAATCATAGAAAGTTTGGACCCGGGCGGATGTTATGTTAGAACAATCACACACACACACACACACACACACACACACACACACACACACACACACACACACACAAGAAAAAAGTAAACAAAGGAGTCTGGGTTTCGTTTTCTGCCTGCTTGCTTTTTCGTACTGGTCGTAGCATGAAGCTTTAGGTGTTAGCGTTAGAGACATAGTGTTGCATGTGACAGTTCTGGGCGAGTAGGAAGAACTCCAACTCACGTTGGGTGGGAGGGGGGTTGAGGAAGGATACTGGCGATGGAGTTTGGGGTGAGGGGGGGGGGGGGGTTTGAAGGGCGATGACAATCATCATACACACTCCAGAGAGGAAGCAAGACACAACCACCATCCCCCCCCCCCCCCCCCCCCCCCCTTCAGTATCCCAACTTGTTAGGGTGAAGAACCCCCCCCCCGTTTGAACTTTGGACTCCTGTTACCAGCCCCCCCCCCATCCTAGTCGTCCATCAAAGCACTTCCTTCTCACACCAGCTGCTCAGAATGTATAATGGAGAAGGAGCAACTGCAACCCGTGCATGGTGTGTGTGTGTGTGTGTGTGTGTGTGTGTCAGTGTGTCTGTGTGTGTTTGTTGTACGCAGCTTTCACTCCTCAAGTATCGTCGGCAGTGGTGGAAGCGGCGCGGAACAGAGAGCTCCTGGTAGACACAGAGACTGCGGTTGAATCAGCTTTCAAATTTTTATAGAATAAAAAAAGGCTGCTTGATTATCGATTATTGATGATTATCGTATTATTGATTTTATTTCTTTCCTGTAGCGGGGTTGGCAAAGTAGCAAAGAACTTTTGGATTGAAAAAGGTTGGAGGAAGAAAGAGTGGACGGAAGGGTTGGGTCAAAGACATTTCTATTGGGGAGCTTGAAACATGATGTGGAGCCCGGTGGAGGGGAATGATTTCTGACAGGGGGGAGAAAGCTCGACTAACTCACCACGAAACACTGCGTCTTTGAAGAAACGGAGAGACATGAGCAAACCGAGTAGGACACAGGAGTGGAGATCAGTGAATAACTGCATTTGGCAGAGCGAGAAGAGACAAGAGTTGATCAAAGCAACAGAAATGGAGGAGAGAGACAGAGAGAGAAAGGAGAGGATTGGTTGTGTGTTTGACGGGCTCAAAGAGTCCCGCTCCTTCCTCCCTCTCCACCACCCCCGTGGTGGAGGAGCAAGAGGCCTTCTTCAGCCCAAGTTAAAGGACAAAGGAAATTCTTCCCATGCAGACCCAGTGTGGAAGTGGTGGTTAACCCTTATCCGGTGACAAAGCGCTTTCCTCCCAACCTGGAGTCTCCCACGGAACCCTTTGTGTGTTCTGCTGCGGTCGCTAAGTTATTTATTGTTCTGCCCCACTTTTCATTTTCAGTTTGTGTTTATCTCGTCTGTCTGTGGTAAGACTCTAGCCACAGCGTGACCAAGCTTTGCTGGGACAGTCAACATGTGAGCCCCCCTCTTCCCCCCGTGCTCTGCCGACATTGTTGTCCTGGCCCTCACCCCCTCTAAGGAAACAAAGACGTACCACAGCCTCCTCCAGGACTGTTACAAACTGTTCTCACACAGAAAAGGACAATAGATTGTAAAGAAAAAAAGAAAAAAAAGAGGGGAAAAAAACATAAGCATGGATTTCTAGGTCACCAATAACTGTAAGCGTCGAAACCCGCACACAAAGATCTCATTTGTGTATTGCCCGCGCACCCTAGGCACTTGGATGTTGGAACCCGAGACGTCCCCTCTGCCAAGTTGCGATGTCATCAGGCCTGCACAACGCGACATTGATTTGTCATTTCCGGGCAGTTTGTATCGACGTTCGTCTTGCATTACAGTTATGAATTCAGGAAGGCTTTGATTACAAATCCCAGTTTGTTGTACGACTTTTTCATACTGTCATGGAAAAGCAATGTCTCTCTTTCACTCTTTCTCATTGAATACTAAACTTCACATTTAGTGGAAATGATGGTCTTCACAGAAATAATAACCACACTTGTTTAACAATATTTATACATGAGTAGAGTAGAAGATGATATTAAGCAACAAGAGTTTTGTAGAGGTACAGATAACTGATCGACAACAATTCTTTGTTCACATCAATATTTTTTTTCATGGAATCACACTTTAAACGATGTTATTTTCTGGCTGCTATGATAAAAATGTTATAAAAAAGAAGTGAATTTCTGTGTTGTGCAAATATCAGCTTACGACTGCTAAACCTGAATGACTTTAGACTTATTACAGCTTTTGAACTGCCACAGTTAACAGTATAGTTCTAGAAAAATCTTGAAACCAAAGCTAACTTGTATTCATCTTTTTTTATTACTATTATAACATGTAGCTTAAAGAGGAAATCATGGTGTATGCTTTTTTCACGTTGGTGAAGAAAGAAATATTTTGCAACCTTTGTCTGATCTTAAGTGTTCTATATCAGCTGACCTTTGTCAACACATTTATTGGTTTACAGAACTGTACAGAACAGTACTGTAAAATACAGAGAACACAGACTTAAACCTGGTCTCAACCCGAACCACATTGTCACATAGAGATACCAACTGATGTGTAATGTTAAAAAGTAACCCAAAGTTTCTTGTGTAAACGCAATGGTGTAACAGCAATATATAACAAAAAGTAATATTTCCTATTCTCTGTGCATATATGAATGTAGGCACTGCGGTCGCTATACTGTTTAATGTATATACTCTCCTAAACCTGTAGCACTTAACAAGAAAGAAAAAGTGAGTTGTGATTCTGTCATTTACTGCTATATACACAATAAGCTAGCGGGATCATATTGTTCCTAATAAACCTCATTTCTCCAGCAGTCTAGCTACGTCTGGGAGTGGGTCTTTTGTGTTGTTTGTCTGAATTCAAATTTTCAATCAAGATTTAGCAGATAAAATGCCCTTCACATGACCATGTGAGCGGAGAGAGAGAGAGAGAGAGAGAGAGAGAGAGAGAGAGAGAGAGAGAGAGAGAGAGAGAGAGAGAGAGAGAGAGAGAGAGAGAAAGCGAGCGAGCAGGCGAGCGAGCGAGCGAGCGAGCGAGAGAGAGATGGAGAGACCCACACACACACTCAGAGAAATTATTTTTCAATGCTCTTTTGGAACTGTCCTCGAAAGAGCAGTTGATGTTACAAATAGGACCCCCATGCTTCATACACAACACACATATATATATTTTTTTTGTTTTATATATATACATACAGAGAAGCCAGCAGCCAGCCACACACACCCTCCCTCCCATCCGACTTCAAAGCTGTCCCCAAACATCGCACTTGTGTCAGCCTCCCTTCTTGGCTCAGTGCCGCTAAACACGACCAGTGTAAAAAAAAAGATAGAAAAATAATGTACCCACACGCCCTGAGGCCAGAGGTTTCTTCCCCCCTCCCCCCTCTGCTCTGATCACACTCCTCTTCAAAGGTTCGCCCAGGCGCCCCGGCGAATTTGTGAAAAGCATGATGTGGTAAAACTAATGTTGAAAGACCGAGGGAGAGTTTGGTGTGAGGAAAATTAGGGAATAGAAAGTGAAAGAAAGTGGTTTTGGTGGGGGTAGTGGGGTTGTATCCCAAAGGGGTACGAGGGAGAGAGAGAGGAGGCAGTGGGAAGGGAACTCTGCTCCCGCGCTCACCGTGCATTTCAAATGCATAACACGCTCCGAAGAAGGGGAATTTTAAATCACTGGCTAGAAACTTTTTTCTTTCAGGTCCGGTGTGACTGTGTGTGTGTGTGTGTGTGTGTGTGTGTGTGTGTGAGAGAAGGGAAAAGTAAGATGGAGAGATTTGGGAAAGAGACAGACGGATAGAGATAATTAGTATGTGGTATGTGTGTGTGCGTCTAGTGCTAGATAGACAGGAGCTAGTCATCGTTGTAGTGAACGGGGTCAGAGAGCTTTGGTAAAGCTTTTCTCCCGTTGTAGGACTGCCAGGTGTAGGAGGAGTCCCCCCGCTCCGGCTATCAGGGGAGATTGGGAGATCAAAGATAATTGTCTGGAGTGAGTCTAGTCCAGCTTTACCCCTCATTTGGAAGTCCATCAGATCGTCTGTTGTCACCTCAGCCTAGTTTCAAACCCATTCCTACTAAAGAAAACACTTTCAGCAGAGCACACACTTCCTCAAAAGATGAAAAAGTATAATATATATAGAAATCTATTAAATCAATGTATTACCGAAGCCAATGGAAATATTAAATGAGAGAAGACGTGGAATTTATGGCAGCCTCACATGATACCAAACTACCAGTACGTCTCATTTTAGGTGAAGACCATGGCTCTATTGTGTACTACAGTGGCCCCTTGTGGTGGCTCGTTGTTCCATCTCACTCCCCCATCTCAGACAGCTCCCTATTGGCTACATCAGGACATCCTGTCACCACAGAAACCTATTTGTTACTTAATTCAAGAAATGGGAGGAATGAGGTATTCACAAACCAGTCGACAACCAACCTGGGGTGTAACCTTACAGTGCAAGATAACTAACATAGACCATATTATATTATGTAAAGCAATTAACGGATGTAAAGCAATATATTTTAATTGAACAAGTGGCTGTCAGTTTCCTTTTAACATGGTACAGGTAGCCTGGCTACCCTGTGCGTCCTCCTTTGGGTGAGAGTTTTTAAGTGTTTAACAGCTGTTGGTGGAATGAAGCAGATTTTTTCATTGTAATCAATCAGTCCGTGAACTGGTGACAGGCCTTTAAATAACCTACAGGGTGTAATTACTTGGCCAACGTTCACAAACTGACATTTTCCCAATCTGACCACAGGCGATTCAGTAAATTAAATGTGAAGATATATTTACACAAAATATGTGATCTGAGGACAACCCATCCTAAGGCCATTAGTTGCGTGTCATCCAAAACATTACGTTTCATTGTTTAGTGAAATGCCAAGAACCATTTTTACTCAATGCATATTCAAACAAATCAACAGTTATGCTGTGAAGAACACACACACACACACACACACACACACACACACACACACACACACACACACACACACACACACACACACACACACACACACACACACACACACACACACACACACACACACACACACACACAAACCTTACATTCAGTGGCCATTTATTTTTCTGCAACCAGAAAAATACAAAAAAGTAAAACAAAAACAGGAGGAAAAGAAAAACCTATTCATAACTGTTGAAGTGTAATTTATCATGCTTGCACATGTACAGTACATATTTATCCAATACAAACTTTTAAACATATTGCCACAAAATTATTTACAAAAATAACAGTAAAACTGCACCTTCTTTCCACTCTTTTTTTTCCATACACATTCAATAAAAATAAAGCTTTCTCTGATATGTCTTCTGAAAACACCATTATTTACAGTGAAAGAGAGATGAGTCCTGTCCAGCTACAGCGTACAAGAGGCCATGTTTTTGCATGTGATTTGAGAGTAACAATCAGGTAACAATGACCCACATGCACATTCAGAAAGGAAACAAAAAGGAAAGAAAATGGGTGGTAATTCAGGACAAACGTCAGATTTGGGGAGGGAGGGGGTGCAGCCCTTCCAACACTACAAACACAAATGAAATCATCTCACTTGCCTTGTGTGTGATAAAGATCTTTACATTCAGTTCTTAGGGTTTCACTTTGCCACTAAACTATTGCAAGGTGCATTCTTTGGGTTCTCGGCTTGCAGATAGCAGTAGATAGTAGCTATGAACTCGAAGGCTTATTCAGAATGTTGAGATTGTGGCTGCAACTTCTGTAGTGAAGCGTTATTACACTACTTGTGTTTATCAGAATTGTGTCATTTGTTATTAATATTTCAAGTGAAATCAGCGCTATGAAGTTCGTTTTCAGTGCCAGACTTGCATTTCTTCTGTGTATGCAATAAATAATTTCCTTTCAGAAATGCATTTATTTTGTGTAGCAAATAACATTGTGATTGTATTTAATTATCTTCAGTTGTCTTGTCAGTGCGAGAAATTGAATCAACAGAGGACCGTGCTCCTTATTGGTTCTAACAGCATGGCAGATAAAAGGGTTGCGTGTATTTTTCTACTGAAATCCTTAACGCTGTATTTGGGACTATGAACCTTAATAACACCAAATTAGAGAAAGAAAAGACAACATCCAGAGGTCGACACTGTGTATTAACTGCCTTAACGGGGCTGATGCTAAGGAAATGGGATGTGGCACAGCAAAGACCATTTGGAAGGGAGCAGCAACACAAGTACACAAACAGTCACATGATCCTGAACCCTGGCAAGTATGACGCATTACATGCACGCTTATCCCAGTGATGCAACCAGCCCCCCTCTCCACATGCAGTGTTTGTTTAGTCGCCTACGCAACACATGTGTGTGTGTGCGTGTGTATGTGTGTGTGTGTGTAGTGTCTCCAAATAAAATACAACCAAACAGAAAGAAAAGAACACCACAAACAACAAGAGGTGAATTGGGGCAGCTGGTCCTCCAGTGAAGGGCTCTTTGGTTTCTAAGCCTTTATATAGTGCATCAGTCCAGGGCCGATGGGAGAGGCTCCTAGGAGCCTGGCCTCTACGAGTCCTCCCTGCTCTTCAGCCAATTCGATTGAAACGATAATAAAGAAAAAACATGCTGCTCCCACCAAAATATCCTGTTCATGCGCTGCCTTTCTCTCTCGCTCTCTCGTCCTCTCACTCGGCAAGCTTCTCTTCTCTGCAAGCGTCTGGGTGGGGCAAAAGGTGGTGGGATGGGGTGAAAATGTGCAATATCCAGGCCGTAACTGTTAAACATAATCATACTTCCCAATGCATATCTTAGCAGGGATAAAGGCAGGGCAAGGCTGTTCTTACTGCAACCCGATAGACAATAGTATACTGCTAGTACTCTGACCAAGGTACAGAAAAATTCCTCGCATATGTTAAATTCCTAACCATACCAATATAACATACAGGCGCTAGAAGGTCAGTAGCAATCATGATGACCCAATGCAGACTTTGACACACACACACACACACACACACACACACACACACACACACACACACACACACACACACACACACACACACACACACACACACACACACACACACACACACACACACACACACACACACACACACACACACACACACACACACACACACTTTTATTGTGCGCATATTGTCATTTTATTATTGTGGATTTTATTGTCTGGTTTGAGTAATTAGATGTTTCTAACTCAGTCAAGTTAGTAGCTTCGCATCTTCACTTTTCCGTATGCAGACTGCTTTAGTAGAAGCACTGCAAATAGGCACCTTGCAACGAGGTAGCACGTCAGCCGTCCATCCGGCCTCGCTACACACAGCCCTAACGGGGGACATGCCATCCAACGCCGGCGTTTGCATGCATGTGTTGTCCCACCTGAGGCTGGGTCACAGGGGTTGGGAGTGGGGGTGGGGCGGGAAGAGAGGGAGCTCAAGCCCCAGCAGGAGAGAAGGGTGGGACAGTTGGTAGGTTGGGTGGATGGGTGGATGAGAGGAGAGGGGAGTTGGACTTCATCCATGCTGGGCGTCTATACCTGCGGGGCAGAGCACTAGGGCTTGCAGGATGTCCGACAGGGAGATGATTCCCTCGATGCTGGAGCGCTCGTCCACCACCACCAGACGATGGACCTGGTGGAGGGACACACACACACACATACATACAAAATACTGATGAGGGTTAACTAGATGTAACAACAAATAGACTCAATCCTGGGGGCAGGACATTGTAGTGGCTATTATGGTTGACTTCCAGCCGAAAATAGCTAAATTCACACTAAGTAACTAAATCCCTTCCCTCAGATCTCAATAAACATTTCTACAATAGACACTTCAAAAATTGTCCCACTACGCTACATGGACATGTACTTTACAGATGACAATATATTTTGAGAAGGAGCAGTCTTCCATACATCTATTTTTCAGATATAGTGAGCTTGGTAGGTATGGTAAAATGGCATTTGTATGCCTTAAAAACTAGTTTTCCGGAAGTAAACATATCAAAATAATCACCAACCATGTTTCTAAAGCATACAGTGTCAAAATCCACCGTCAAAACTGACTTTTGAGAAGTGATGTGTGTACCCCTTTAAGGCCCAGCCTGCGTTGGAGAGAGGCCTCAGTGTGGATAGGCGAACTTCAAATCAATGCATCCAAAAACCATTTCAGATATAGACTTAAAGTTTGGCATGGGCATATTATGGAATCTCTTCTTAGTTGCCATCTTCGACATCCGAGCCTATGTGCTTTTGTCGCAAAGCTATAGCTGTTTAAACATCGGGGATATGCATATATTTCACTTACAAAATTAATATCTCCGCCGTCTTTGGCCTTATTGCTATGAATTTAAGACCATATGGTCCCACAGTGACCTGGTACATGTGTGCCAAGTTTGAAGTTTTTACCACCTCTGGCACCAAAGCAGTTTTTGTGTGGGTGTTTGGTCAAGTTGTGGTCATTGCATTAGATCCGAACGGTCTGGCCATATGGGTTGCACCTTGAAAGTTGTTCATCATGGCGAATGGTGCATGTATACAAGGTTTCATGCATATTGCTCTTTCCTAGTGGAAATGGCAGCCTGTTAGAATTTTGAACTTCAATTGCTTATTATAGCGCCACCTATGGTTAATTCTGGCCCATCCTTTGCATCCCTTACTCATTTTACGAATTCTACAAGCATGCCAATTTATACAACTTTTGAGCATGTTGTTTTTGAGATATGGCCGAATTTGTCAGTAAAGAAATAATAATACTTACGAATACAATAGGGTTCCTACGGATTTCGTAGGACCCCTAATTAGAAACCATTTGTGAATGCTATAATGTAATTACAATATGTGTGTGTATGTATGCCTACTTCAGCCTTCACTATGCGGTCCACTATGGTCTCCAGGGTTTCCAGCTTGTGACACTTCATGACTCCTTCGAAGTACTGCGAGCGGTGCTTTAGCGCCTGGGTCACCGTGATGTCCAGGTTGTTGTAAGTCTTCTCCGCTGCCAAGTTCTGCAAAATGGCCAACAGGGGGCGCAGCACTTATGAGCAAGTTTAGCTAGTAGAAGACATTCAGACACTTCAGTTCAAGAAGATAGCTTTCGTTGTAGATAATGGCTTTCATTGTAGATTAATCCATTGTTATTCAGATTCAACACTTAGTATATAAAGTGTCATAATCTGTGGGAAATGTCTTAAATCAAATGTGTGGTTTTGTCAAATGAGTATAAAGTAATTTTATAATCTGAAAGAAAATATTTGTATTTCACAAGCTAGAGTAGCAAAGGTTCAGTATTTTTTCAGTAAAGTTTCAGTATTTTTTATGCAAACGATTAATACGTTTGTAAACAACCTCGATTTTCTGTTGAACAACAAATAGATCCATCTATTTGTATGACCACCTCGGCACTCCTTGGTTATACAAACGGCTTCGGGGCGTGTATATTGGAAACGAAAAGGCAAAACTTACGATGACGTCAAACTTGGAGTAAATATCCACCACCTTGCCTGTAAGGAGAAAACATGAAATGTCATCATTGCAGGTTACCCAGAGAGACTACTCCTGTGGTTCATGTTGTGATCCGCACTCTTCCCCTACCGCTGATATCCACCACGGGCAGGGCAGAGACCCTCCTCTCCACAAAGATGTTGAGGGCTTTGATGATGGGCGTGTCCGGGTGGATGAAGGCGATCTGGTTGTATGTGCCGATACCCAGCTCCCCGAGGGTCTGCTTCATGAACGCTGGCTTTGGCATTTCACACACCTGACACACACACACTCTGCTTCATGAACGCTGGCTTTGGCATTTCAAACACACACTCTGCTTCATGAACGCCACACACACACACACACACACACACACACACACACACACACACACACACACACACACACACACACACACACACACACACACACACACACACACACACACACACACACACACACACACACACACACACACACACACACAACTAGGGGGCAATATATAGATAAAAACAAGGAAACATGTCCTGTGTATGCATCCAAGGCAGATGGAGAAGCATGTAACTGAGCACAATAACATGAAAGTGGATGGGCGGTATGAGACTCACAAAGAGCTGGAGGAACTTGAGGATCCTCTTGTGCGTGAGGATGTAAAGTGCATTCCCTGTGACAGGGTCGATGACAGGCAACCGGTGAATTTTGTTTTTGATGAGGGTGTACACTGCATCAAATAGGCTGCAGATAGAAACAGCATACAAACTGGTAGTACAGTACGTTTGTGTGTGTGTGTATGCAAGTGTGCCTTGGTACACCCTCACACACACACACACATTAATACATTGCACTGGAAAGTTTTCTTCTTCAACACAATGCGCTATTACTAATTCATGGTCAAACATTGTACCTTGCATCAGGTGATATATTCACCAGGGGCTTGAATGTCGCTTGTAGATAAACCTCTGTGTGAGAAGGAAAAGGTTTTTCAAAGAAAGTTGAATGGGACCATGGGAAATGTTATCCGTCTGTTCAGCTTAATATTCATATATATTAAATGTTAAACGATAAAACAATACAGGAACAACAAACCTCTCCACGTCTCCAGCTTATGTTCCTCCAACTCATAGATTTGCACCTGAAGATACAAAACCAGAAGACGGCAGTCAGCACAATAAAAGCAGAACTGAGTTGTCAGGAGGAAACCCGCAGGGCGACCTACCATGGGTGATTTG